>JANCMC010015091.1:420626-463882 GCA_024363005.1 Charaxes varanes
TTTTTGCTCTTATTTTGAAGATTTTAATTGATAACAAATTGTTGGTTGAGGTTTGTAATTTTTTTAATTTAGACGGGTGTTTTTCTGGCTGCTTTCGTAGATTACGAATAGTTGATTTTATTAGCAAAACAATTAGGGGTCCGTGCAAAATAATAAAACCCTCAAAATTTAGCTATTACAAGTCACATAATCAAATTACGGAATTGCTTTTTTAAAATTTTAATGTTCAAACAAAACTACCCTTGACTATTAGGTATGTTTTTGACGTAATAACGTCTTATAAATCGATGAACGCCGGTTGCACGCAAGAAATAGCATGACTCGTTGTCACGTTCCGTCTGAGTCGAGCGTGCAAGCGAGAGCGCGGAACAAGCGATAGAGAAGCATGATCGTCCTAAGCGTTAGACGTTATTACGTAAAAGTATGGTCCGTAAGCGGACTTTACATACAGCCAATTTAGTTTACCTTTTCATGTCATAACAGTGCGGAACCCGAGGTCACATCCAAGGCGAAACTTTATTCGGCTTTATTGGGTATTCGTAATGTTTATTATGCTTCTCAATGATATAATTGCTTTAAATTTAAAGGTTAAGTGCTTACCAAAGAGGTGTTTTGATTAGTTCATACCCAGTTTAGGCCTTCGGTCGTATGTGGAAAGCGATGATATGTAACGCGATGCTAAAGCTTTAAAAAATATATTTCGTTATATAATTATATAGGAAGGGATGGCGTTTTGAGTGTTTTTTTCTGTTTAAAGAATGTTAGCAATATTTTTTAGGTGTCTGTGAATGGGTCTTTCTGGTCAACTTTTGCTGATTTAATATATGAGTATACGGGATTTATTATATATTTTTTCTATTATTTATTCCTAGATTCCTATATTATCTTCTTCTTCCTAGCGTCTAGTACCAGGGACGGCTTAAATTGCAGAGGATTTGATTGTAAGGCGAGATCGACTGTCATCTGACGTAATTCCCGGAACCTTCAGAATCTCTACAATCTCACGACTAATATCACTCAGCGGCTTTAACCGGGGGCCACTGTTTTATGTACCTTCCGGGGGAAGTCATATATTTGAAAAACCAGTGAAGAGTCACGCGTCTAACACCCGGCCGGTGCCGCTTGACTTAACGAAAAGTAGATTATTAACATTGCTGAAGTAATTAATGGACTCGTATTAATTTCATACACAACACTTCTGAGTTAATAACTCACTTTGCGCTCGGTGCAACAATCTTACTATAATGTTGCATAAAAAAATAGATTTTCACATTAAAATTTCTTCTGTCTTCGATTAATTAATAGAACCTTAACCTTAATGACTAGCTGTGGCCCGCGGCTGCTCTCGATCTTCGCCTTAATTCGTTAACGACTTGCGTAATGTACTTATTTCTATGAGTTATTGGTTTATGAATACGTGTTAAGGGTATTTACTCATTAAACCCATACGATTTCTTCATGGCAGACGACTTTAAACACAAAGATATTTATTTTTTGATAGTGTTTTTTATTTGAGAAAATTTTATCATCTACCGTGTACAGTCACACTTGAAAGTGGAGTAAATTTTATGGAGCTTAGTAGAGGGAGGACCATGAAATTTGACAAAATTATCCTTACATCCTTATCCTTACATATTATAAAACAAAGTATAAGGCCGCGTCTGTCTGTCTGTTCGCGATAAATTCAAAAACTACTAAACGGATTGTCATGTGGTTTTCACCAATCGATAGAATAATTCTTGAGAAAGGTTTACATGTATAATGCATATATATTATGGTAGATAAAAGCCGAGAATTTGAATGATTTTTAACGTGATGTCGTAAAAAAATGTATTTTTGAGCGGCTTACATTGCGTGCGCTGGCAAAACCATACAATATTGGTGAAAAGAATGTACAATAGAATTGTATATCTTAAATAGATCTAAAAGAAAGTCCGCGATGGTATATGCCTATCTCCTTTGTATAACCCACAATATCAATTTTTATTTTTTACATATTAAAAATAAATATAGAACTACTTACGAAGCTATTTTAAATACGTATTAATCCTTATACATTTAAATACGCTAGATACGTTGTAAATTTCATGCAGATCAAAATTGCCCTTTACAGCATATGATTAAAATAAATATCATAAAAGATACGAGAGATGGAATATGAACTTTATTGAATAGTAATAAAGTTCAAATTTACTCTACATTTTAGTTAGAAAACGTTTGTATGGGAAAAGAAAAGAGCTGCTTTTAGGGTTTTCCCGGCAATTATTCCTTAAAAACCATCTTTGGACTTCAACGAACATTTAAAAAAAGAATTGGTAAAACTGGACCACGCGTTGTTGATTTAAGCGCTTACCAACACATTTTGCGATTCATTTTTATACATATAGATAAGACGAAATATGTACACATATAGTGCTTTAGTGTGTATTTTGATCAGGTCGTTGTGGTGGTCATTAGGCTAAGCTCTAATTGACAATTGATAGTGTAATTAGCCTTTACGTAATCAAGAGCAGACGTAGCATGTATATAAGATGACATAGTAAGTAGATTATATCACCTGATCTTACAATTCAAGCAATACTAGCTCTCGTGAAGCCAATGACGTTGTTATTAGACTATTACGAGTGAGTTCAAGTCATTTTTTTTTAATTAGCCCATAATGTCCCACTGCTGGGCAAAGGCCTCCCCACTCTTAGAGGGTGAAGAAAGGGCAAGTAGACGCCGCGTCGCTAAGTTTCACTTAACCTTTGATAATGTTAAACACAATCACTTTATTTTGAGCAATGCTGTAACCCGAATGTTACAGCATAAATATCATAATTACAGCACAGCACTGCTTGCGACCGTCTTGATTTAGATTTTATCAGCTTATATATGTACACTTCTACTGTTAGACAGACATTTAGACTTTCTTAATGTTTCAGAAACGATCATAAAGCAATTATAGATTATTTTTATTATATATATGACTAGTTGTTATCGCGACTTCATCCACGTTATATTAGCTGAAAAATTATAGCGTGACGATATATAGCCTTCCTCGACAAATGGGCTATTTAATTAAAATTCAAATAAACAAACAAACTCTTTAGATTTATATATTAGCATAGAGTATTATATAACTACTGTCTATCTTCTGTAATTATAGACAAATTATAAAAAAAATAATAAGTATTGAATAAGTAAACGCCTATTTAAAACTCACTTATGACATTTTGAAATAGGTATAGAAAAGTAATCATTTATCTAAAAATCACATTGAAATCGCTTTAGTTATTTTTAAAAAATCGCACAACGAAACACAACTGTCGTCTATGGTGAATTAAATAACCCATTAATCACTTTAAAATCAATTGGACATCAATGATATTGAAGTTATGAATATTCAGATTTCCGGATGCGCCGGCCCAATTCGGCTACAAGCATGGCGCTACCTCTAATTAATTACTCATCATCCTATTTAAGAAAAAAAGTCCAGTTTTAACTTCAGTACACTTAAGCAATGTCAATGTAACGAGCAAACTTAAAATCTTTCTTATATACTCATGTATATAATTCTGGTGACCCTTTTTACTGACCCTTATCACCCTTTGTTTTGCAGGAAGTGAGACTAAGTGACTTTAGTAGGAGTGAATAGAAAAAGCTTTTATGCTATATATTTACCGTTATGTCGTTCTGGAATATACCAGGATTATCTTAAGAAGTATATAAAAATTTAAAAATAAATTACTGTACATAATTTGGCAAATAAATAAACTTATTTACGCAAAATTTATTCGCGGATTTATGCAAAGTAAAGTTTATTTCTTGTAGTTTGTTATAGATTCGCAAAGTAAAGTACCATTCTATCAATGACTATAAATATACTGATGAAATCTGCAAATAATAGTTGAGTTTCTTTTAATCATAACAAAAAAAAATATAAACATTGATTAAACCTTAACAATAGGGAGATTTAAAAAGTTGAAAATAGAAAAAAATAACAATTAAGTTATGGTATTACGTAGTTACTATAATTTAAATAAAACATACAGTCCACTAAAACCGCTCAATATTATTTGGTTGGAAGCTCCCCGACAAAAACCAACAATTTTATTAATTGTTGTCTAAAGCGTTTATATTGAATATTTTGCTGGTTATGAATTTGTAGTGTATTTGAATAATAAATTTAAACAAAATTAAAATAATCTTGGAAGGAAATTTTTAGTGCCGGGTTTTATCTCCTGGAATATTCGTTTGTACTGACAGCTAAAACTCTCCAGTTAGGTAGAGAGAAATTAAGAATTTGATGGAGACAAAGTATTCATAAAAAATTTTAATCCAATGTATGTGTAATTAATGTACATTACAGATTCTTCTTCTTCCTAGCGTTATCCCGGATAAGTACCAGGGTCTGTTTAGATTGCAGAGATGTGGCTGTGGGGCGAGTTAAATAGCATATTGCCATTTGACGTCATCCTCGGAACCCCCACGATTTCTACAACCTTACGACTAATATCACAAAGTGTCATAAATCGGTTCCCACTGTTTTACGTCCCTTCCGAAACACGGAGGAGGTTGGATATCAAATATAGACCACTACAAGACCGGGTCACTTACCTATCCTCACCGTCTATCACCCACTTAACCTAGCTGGCGCTACTTCTAATTAATCCACAAATTAAATTAGATAAATCTAATTATGAAATTCGGTACCAACCCAATTAGGCTCTCCGCTAAACTGATGGCACCGACTTCAAGGCATCAGTAGGTGTCTACTAAATCGTATAAAAGTACCAATTTTTTTTTTTGCTTTTTAGTTCCTTGGCGTCTTTTGAAGGCGGTTTTCTTTTTATTAAAACATAATTTACTTTAAAACTTTTAGTGGAAAGTAGATGTATGTTTCCTATATACGATATGGGTGGTCCAGCCAAACACTGAGTCATTGTTCTTATGACAAGCGAGGTTGGGGAGTAACAGAAAACATCGATGTATAACCATGTATCTAAATTTTAAGGCTGTTGATATTTCAAAAATTGCTAAACCGATTTTGATAAAATTTGTCTGGTCTACCAAACGAAAAAAAAATAAAGATCGTTTCAAATCAAATCAGGTAATATACAAAAGATAAATAAACATACAGTCGATTTGAGAAACTCCTACTTTCTTTGAAGGTTAATTAGGAACATTTATTTAGTCAATGATTATTTATATGTTCCGGTAAAATTATTCATTTAATAAATGATAATCAAGATATTCGTTTAATGGGGGGTTTAACGAAAAAAATTAACATTAAAAGTAATTCTCAATTAACTTCTACGTGAGATTAAGACAAAGTTAACTAATAATGTACGGAACGCATGGACATCCTAGCGTGGACGCACGATGGTGGTCCGTTTTCCCTTCACACTTTAGTTCTGGCTTAGGACACGCAAAAATACCTAATTTCCTCGTCACTTATTCACATATTTGTTTAATAAGTATAGCTAAAATTTAACTGAGTTATTTTATTTATTTACGCGTTATCAATTATCACCTTTAATTCCGAATGACAGCCGTCATTAAATCTTTTTTATAAGTTACCTGTTTTTTACGCATTTACGAACTAACTTTTTCGAACGGCAAATTAACCTCAGAACGTAAGGCCACGCTTTAACTAATTTAAAGGACATTACGTCAAAAATTAAGTACCTCTTTTTATTCCATATTTATAACGAGAATCGAGTACCGAGTGTCCTCCTTAAGCATTCTAAGTGTCTCACCAGGGTACGGCGAGGGAGAAGGGTCTCGCATTCTTACAATCCACGAGTCGCATGGGCTCCAGTAAGTATAAAAGTAAGTTCAGCGCAGTATGTCTTTACGAGTATTCCCTAATGTATATGGGTTTTAAAAAGACAACTAGAATGACTAATAAAAACTACAAAACATCAGTCTAATAGCTGTTTTGCATATTTAAATGTGGATTTAAGATAAATTTAGTGGGAACATTTCTTTAATAAAAATTCCACAAAAGCATATCAATACATGAGTAATGAATTGGCGAGTCTGGTTTGAAGTAAAACTATACCCGGTATAACTTGTTTTTCTTTTGAACCAGATTCGTAATAAATTTTGATTTATTTTTATGTGTATTTAATATTTTTAGGGATATGCATCCAGTTAGTAGTAATGAAACGTATAATATATATATAAATATTGGTTTGCTTAAAAGCTCTTTTCTCTTTTTTGAGGTGACCCAAAATAGACTTCTGTACATCTAACGATTCTTGTCAACTTACGTGCCCGCTACTATAATATGATTGTGGCCAAATAATATCCAGAGATGGCCAAGAAATATTGAGTTGAAGTACAGGTGTTGGTAGAGGAAAAAATATAGTGTTGTCGCCAACATTTCTTACGTCTTTTTTTGCGAGGAATACTGACAGCACTGGCACATTAGAAGTACACTGTCGTCAAAGATATAAAAAAAGAAGAATATTATGGAATAATGGCGGGAATTAGGGGCTTTTTATCTCCAACTGCAAGGAGAAAACTTGCATTAAAACACCTCACAAGGGATCCCAACAGATAATAATAATTTATTTATTTCAGATAAAGTACACCCACATAATAATTCAATTGATAAAAATGATTTTTACAATAAACAATTAAAAGTTAATGTCAAAAAATGAATACAATATGTCAAAGATAATTAAAAATGAAATTTTTAAAGCTACAATGTAAAAAGTAAAAAATGTCAAAGCAAAATAATTCAAATAATCCATAAAAAAAAGTTTTACCATTACATTTTACAATATTAAATTAACAATATTTTAAAGGAAGAAAAAATTAATCTATTCAATAAGTTGACTGGCCAGTTGGCGTAGTGGGCAATGACCCTGCCTTCCGCTCCGGGGTCGTAGATTCGATTCCCACGTCGAGTCTGGGTGTATTATCTATATGCATACATATTTATATATTTCTACAAAAATATATATTTGTGTATGACAGGCGTCTGTTACCTATAACACTGGCATTAAGTTGTCTACCTTAGGAACAGACGTCCGTGTTTCATAATAGTCCTATATATATGTTATATATATATATACATAATACTGAAACAACTTACGTCTTCAAGTTTCCAAACCTCTTTAATGTATTTATTGGCTAATTCAGGATCAAAGCCGTAATTCATTTGGGCAGATTGGTGCTGGTTGTCTCTCAATGTCACATTTTGGCGATACCCTAACCCCCTCCCCCCTTCCACTTTAACTTGTGTCGTAATTTATGTATGGCCCCTAAGGTACTCGGTTCAAATCCCGACACCGGCTGTCCATATACTAAGCTTATACCAATAGTAGGAGAGCCCGTGATGCTAAATTTGTAGTCAAGTGTACGCTTCAGGCACTATTAATAGTTTTAGCTACATTAATTTGAGAAAATCGTCAGAATATATTTTTCCCCTAACCTAGAATTTGCTTCACAATAAAATAAAACAATACCGCGCTCAAATATTTGACAAGCTACAAGATGTTTTTTATATAACTTTGTGACTGTTCCATTTTCTTATATCACGCTGAATTCTCATGAAATCTCTATGCAATTAGCTTACCTAACCATAATCTGACGCGCACGAGCTTTTCTAATGGTTTTAATGGGGGTTCTAAAGAACCCCCCATATTAAGAGTACATATTTTCGAGTATTGTGCAAAATCCCTCCTTGGGCTCCTACCACAACGCTTTGAAAACTTTAAACGGAAAAAATACCGGGTTATGTGGCGACAATGCTGACGTGACAGCACGTCATGTCACGTCAAGTGAGTGATATTGGTTTCGCGTTCCGTTCGGTTTGTGTGAATTCCCCGTAGCCTAAATCGCTCTGTAAAGGCTGGCAACGCATCTGCAAGTCTACTGGTGGATCTTAAACTAAAAATGGCGGCCGCCAACGTGCGTTTGGTACGTGTACCAACTGCCAATACTTGTGGCATTCATCTAGTATGGACAACATTTCGCGAATATGCTCGCTATTTATAGTTGATACCATTAAATTTGTCCGCGATTTACGTAAATCCAAATTGCCTAAGTAAGATCTATGAATTTTACTGAAGGAATCCTAAACATTTCGGGAATATAAAATAAAACATTATTGTAATTATGTTACCATAAATAACAGTAAAAATTCTATTGTAACCAGGTCAACCGTTCTCTGAATAAACAAAGACAGATAGACTTCCAGGGTAATATTCCTATTTATTAAGGAATTATATACGAACTCTTATATATGTTAATTGTATATATATACACAATGCAGCCAGAACATATTCTGGCTTAATAGCTATATCGGCTGATGTAAACAGCGACTTTAAACGACCACATGTTTTATACCATGTGATTCATATGCGAGCTGGAGCCATTAGCAGTACGTCTTGGCGCGCAAAAGCGCAATTTATTCTAATTACCTTTTAACAGTCGCGCCATGTTGTAGCCAGCCAGGCAGCTCGGCGTCACAAAAACTTTAAATCTGTTGGTGTTTTTCGAACCTACAGCGACTGCTCAGTTGTCTCTACTACGCTCTATGCGCTTTTAACAATGTGCACCTATTAAGATCATTAGCTGTCTCAAGAGTAAGAGAGCTGTGTAGGTATTCACAGCTTGTGGTTTGGAACCTAGGGAGCATCCACAGTCTGTGCTACTCTTCCTTTGAACAACTTAGGTCTCAATAAGTTCATTTACAGACTCAGATATTTGCGCAAGCCATAACTTTTTAACTCAATCAATACGGTTTAAACTCAAATTTGAGTTTGTTTAATACACTTTTTCAGCTTCAATGATCTCATATTTAATGCTACTAAAAAAACAGGTCTGAAGAATTTGTTATTTAGACAAACAAATCTTCCTATCATTGTCAACTTAATTGGGATGTTCTTGATGGTTGAGACTTTACATTAGGAGGTCTTAATTATTCAAACATTGAGTTGGCAATTTTTGCACGCATCAAATATTAAGTCCACCGCAATCGCTAAAGGAAATAATAAAAGGAATCTACGAAAAAACTATACCGATATTTCAATTACTAAGCAGCAGGATAAACGATGTATTACATCCTGAAATGATCCATTGTACGTATTATCCCCATGGGTAGGCCTTCGTTGTTTTACCCCCGGCTCGATGGGAGGAAAATCCTATATGTCGTTTGGTATACGTGAATGACTAGACATTTCACAATCTGTACCTATAAGGATAAATACATCGATAAATAAACAATATCGTGATAAGCTCCTTATTCTTGTTTATATTCCAGGCTAATATCCGCAACGAGAAGGTAGTTGATTTTACAAGGAGTTTAATGTAATAGATACTTTAGTTTAATATTAAGTATTAGGATTTCGCAATAGAAAAGAGAAGATTGTTCGAGAAAATCGTCCAGTCCTACGTAGACGAAATCGCGGTTCACAGGTAGAATACGTTTGGCCTCAATGTAATTCTAAATTCCATTTTGGGAAAACTCTTCTGAAAGCTATAAATGTCTAAAGCCGAGGTTGCAGCCACTTTTCACTCGCTAACACAACAGCCTAATAAATAACACAAGAGATGAAATAATAAATATAAAGGAATTCCTTTTGCGTCTAAGAATGCTAATGTACTTTCTAAGGAGATTGTTTCAGTTGAAATATTTCGATTCCTATCTGTCTCATAAATAAAGGAGCCTTAGTTCAGCATCGACGGAACGATAACTCGAGATGGGCAGGTCTACAGTATTCACAATATGTTGAAAGCGTCTCTCCTGTCAAATATGTATGATAGCAATGCAAATGTCCGATTTAATATGCAGCGGCACGTCTTGCTTCACTGAAATACCGCCTATTTCATTTCATTTTAATGACCTTCGGATATCTCGTTAAACTATTTTTGTGGATCGCAACTTCACTTTGAATATACGAGTATATAAATCACCTAAAGCGATGTATTTCTATAGCGCCTGAAAAAAGTGTCTGAAAATAAACCATTCACGCTTCGCGATATGTGACGCAACATACCTGCGAGTTCACGTAGCTGTAACAGATGATAGGGCTGTTACAGAGGTGTTTGCAAAGGCTTTTTTAATGTCATCTTGTATACAATATGGCCGGCTGTTACTCGAGGCTTCTTACGATCTATGTTACACGTGTAGTATGCCGTATTCTTTTAAGAATACGGCAAATACTTTACGCATGTCAAGTTCAAATATCTCGTTGCAGGTCAAAGATTCATACAATTTTTAATTTTCCACAAATATTTTCTTTCCAATTTACATTTTCGTTATTTATCAGTAACGTCTGTCAATTATTTCTTATCTCAGGTTCTTTTTCTTCTTCTATCGGTTTAATTATTGGTTGCAGTCGCCAATATTGGCTAAATAAGTTACTCTATACTGGCACGTACACAAGTTATATTTTTGAAAAGTCTCTGACCAGACTAGATCACTTACTCATGCCGCTGTCGTGCAAGAGTACAGCTAGTGTATGCCGCCAGAGAAAAGATGAAGCACGTATTCAGACATTATCTGATCCAGTGCTCCGCACACACCTTGTAATAATTTTAATAATAACCATATGTAAAGGAAAAAATGGTATCACCTAAAACACCGAAGTGGTTGGCTCAACCCTATAGTAAATAGTTTACCATATCGCGCCTGGTATTGTCTGGGGAGTTTTTCATACAGCAACGCGTATCTACCTACCCATTCAAATGGGGTTTGGGAATCTACATTAAAACTTTTGTAATTTGATGTGCTCTTCATAATTATTTAAAGGGAAGTATCTTTATGCTCATGATATTTACGACAAATATTACAACATTTTGTAACTGATTTCTCAAAATAATGTCAATTTCTTGTTAAGGGCTCCTGACTCGATTGTGATTACTATTTTTTTTTTTAATTATTTACCTGCACGATTGTACAAATCCCTAAAGGTGGAAAAGCAATTTCATTTGCTTTATTTGTCAATTTATTTGGTTGTTCGATTCTTTTATTGAATTTGTTAACTATTTGATTGTTCTATATGCAACAGACTTGAGATTGTATTTTGAGATTGTATTGTGTGTTTGTTTGTTATTTTACAAGAAACTAATCTAGCAACAACCTTTTAACTGGTTGTTTTCTCTTAAGATATTAACATTGGTTAATACTTTTAGAAAATGTATATTATTATTGTTCCAGACAACTGGCGTGTATAGGGTTAATAAAACCATTTAATTGTAGTATAAAACTTAACGAAGATACTTTCCGAGATTTACGTCTCGATCTGAGATTGCGTATGGTTATATTCCTGTAATAAAATTAAATTTTATCTCCGAAACTCGTCAAACGGTTTCGCCGAAAAGAAATACAGTTTTATTTTCTAGTCCAGAGTTATAGATTTTCTTCAAATATATATATTATGTTTAGATATATGCATATATATATTCAAAAAGATAGATATCTGGCACACCAGCTTTGCATCCCAAGTCGAAGACTTCGAAGGAGACCCAAAATAAGATGACAGGTTGTAAAGTCACAGGATATGAGGAAGTGCAGGGTTTCCGGAACTTGATCGAGGATAGGGCGAAGTGGAGGAAGAATATATGAAAGGCTGAACCTATGACCACGTCGGACAATATGTCCGGAAAGAGAGAAAGAGAGAGAGATAGAAAAACGTGGACACGTTACAAGCTCAAGTAATATTGGCAAGGGATTACATTTTCTACAATTCATCAATCAAATTATCAATTTCTTTTATATCAAATTTATGTTTTGAAAGGACTCGTATTTAACGCCCATTTTTAACTAACATATTAAACAAAATTAGTCCAGTCGGGAACCTCTACTTAGTACTAAGTCTACCAATATTAAAAGTAGTAACATTGAGACATATCTATTGTAACATGCGACTGACGTCAAACATTAAGTAACATTACTTTTATGTGCCTAATTAGAATCCCTTATGTCTGCTGTTTTTTTTATTAAGGCCGGTATAGGTAACAGCCGCCTGTTATACACAAATATTTTTTTAGACATATATAAATACATACATATGGATAATACACCCACACTCGAGGTGGGAATCGAACCCACTACCCCCGGAGCAGACGGCAGGGTCACTGCCCACAGCGCCAACGGGCCAGCCGTAAGCCAACTTAAATTATTGGACTTCGTCTTTATTTCAATTCCGGGAACCACGGTATGAGGAAATGGATTTCAAGGATCAGTATAATAATAGTATAGTAATAGTAAAGTAATCTTGAGTAATAATCGACATATAACTAACATTTACATAACAATACATAACATAACACGGCAATCCAGATGTAGCATACGCGCGAGTTTAAAAATAATAAATAGCAAATACTGGTAACAAAAAATAATTAAATTGGTACAATGTAGCGTTCAATTTCTGACGTGCCCAAGCGAAATAGCGATTTATTATTTTACATAGATAGATTATATGTAAGTTTTAAATATGGCAGATTTAAACCCAGTGTTGTACCGAAAATGCTGTATTTTACCTCGTAACGGTAGCAATGAGATAAAATTCAAACATCAACTGAAAGCGGATTACGCGCCTCACTAAGTGCAGCCAATGTGGAGTCGTTTACGTTCACATTTATATAGTATATCTAGGAAAGATAAATAGTTCAGTGCCTTTTTATTTTCAAGCTTTTGACTGATTCTATTTCCAAAAAAAAAAAATTACTATAAGGCGACGGGAATTATTTTTTTGTATTAAGTACACAAAAACAATAAAATCTTTGATTTACAGGGCATGTGACTACTATCCAGTTTACAGGACGAGGCGAATGCAGTTTGCTTGTAGCTTTTCAGGCAAAAAAGTGTTAAAATGCCCTGTTCAGGTATGCGGATGGTTTAACCCTCATTTTTTATACACTACACTACTAATTAAATTTTTAAGTCGTATTTATATAAATACTTGCGGGTCTGGCAGACGTAGTTTTGCTCAAATGTTGGCTCGTTTGCTATCAGCCAGTTAACCCAACTCCTTTGTGTCTTTCCCATAACTATACATAATTTTATTATAAGGCACGTCAATCAAAAGATCTAGTACGAACGTCATTTATTTGAAGTAGCGACCATGCATGTATTTCTTTATAATCTCTGAACTTTTTCTTTCTTTCTTTCTTTTTTTTTTAAATCTTCGCTTAAGTAAGGGGAATAAAATATAAATATTTTTTTTCTTTCACGAAGTTTTTGTTACATCACTCAGTGAGTGATATTAGTCGTGAGTTTATAAAGTATGTGGTGGTTTCGAGTATGACGTCAGACTGCACTCAGTCATCTTACCTCGCCCTACGGTCACATTCTCTGCAACTTATGCGGACCTGGATAAAGCAATCCAAACTATTTCTAAAAGAGTGGCAATAAGTAAAAATTAGGACAGGTAACTCACTTGGCGACGGTTTGGCGACGTCGCCAAATGAGAGGCGTAGCGACGATTGGCAACCTCAGATGTCCATGGCTACTTAGGCGGCGACGCGACGTCGCCATGGAGTCTCGGTGAGGTAGGAGCCTGAAGATTCGGCATAGGTATATGGGGCAACTCGAGTCCTTTAATAGAAGCATTTAAAGCTGAACAAAGATATATAAGAATGATAAGCAATGCTACAAAGCTGCAAACAACTGTTTTAAGAGTTAAGAATTCTACCGCCTCCACGTTTCTATATTTTTGAAGCTACACTTTTTGTTTATAGAGACCTAAAGTTATTTGAAGAAACTTCAATTTCAAGAAACTTCATACCTCGCACAATTCCTCTGTGGAATTAATTACCAGCGTCTGTATTTCCGAACGGATACGACTTAGGGACCTTCAAGAAAAGATGTACTAACATATAAAGCTGCAGAGTTTGTATGTTTACCTGAATGCGCTAATCTCAGGAACTACTGGTCCGATTTGAGAAATTCTTTCAGTGTTAGATAGCCCATTTATCGAGAAAGGCTATAGGCTATGTCGTCACGCTATATCTTTTACCTAATTTTACGCGGGCGAAGTAGCGGGTAACAACTAGACTTGCCATAATAGTCTCTTAATCAATTAACGATTTGAATAGACGTCTCGACGAGATAAGCGGCATCTTTATAAATAAATAATTCATTTATGAAGTGGATGATAAATATTTTCGAGAAGCGGCGGCAATACTGTCACGTCAAGTGATAGCATTGTTGTCGCGTTTCGTTCGGTGTTTGAGAGTTCCCGGTAGCCAAATCCTTTGTTTAAAGACCGGTAACGCATCTGTGAACCTCCTGGTAGTGTATAAGAAGGCGTTTATCAGCAGGTGAATCAAATACTAGAAGTGTTTTTTTTTTGTGTTTTTTGAAATCATACTGTTTGTATAAGTTTCGTCAATTTGACATGCATTCATTATCTTTACGAATAACCTTTGTAGAGTCTATCTCCTGATGATGCTTCGGTGTCGAAGCGAAACGTGCGTTGAGGCACACTATAATTTCTCAAAATCCTTGATTGGCTGACACTTTGCATATTTCATCAATTCACAGCCTCATAATACTATTAATATTATACACGTGAAAGTTTGTACACATGGATGTATCTTTGACGCTCTTTCACGGAAAAACTACTGAGTGGATTTTAATAAAACTTTACAATAATATAGTTTAAACATCAGAATAACTCATAAGCTATAAATTATAAAGATATTGCCAAGCAATTAAAACTCTTAATTCTTCCATGTAATTAATATGTCAACCTCAGATCTCAATGGGTATGAGGGCGGACTGAATCCTTGTGATATTTGTTTTGATCTGCAACCCCATTAGACGTTCCAACCTACTTCTAGAACGAGCTTTATAAATGTTTCCTATGGAAATGAAGATAATATAAGGATTTAAAACGTTCTCACTCTATATCTTCTTCTTCTTCCTAGTATTATCCCGGTTAAATACCAGGGTCTGCTTAGATTGTAGATGATGTAACTGTGGAGCGAATTAAGATGATCGATTGCCATCTGACGTCATCCTCGGAACCTCCACGATTTCTACAACCTTACGACTTATATCACAAAGTGACATTAATCGGGTCCCACTGTTTTACGTGCCTTCCTTTGCGGATTTCAGTCCATAGCTTATATCGTTGAGCTATTGAGGTTCAATTATAAAAATAATCAAAAAATAATTTAGTAAAGTTTCTATTAATGTTTATTGAAATAAGGATAATGGAATTTTGTGGTCATGTTTTATGCTTCATATATCAAACCCCCATTACACATTATAAGTTAACTAGGAGTGTCAGAAATAAAAAGTTAGTAATAAAACAGAATTATTATGGTTCCTGGAATAGACAATGTATTTTACCTCGTTTATTAAACGCTGTGCCAAACGATATACGTAACACTTCAATGTCAGGGCGTCTATTAGGGAAGCATTTGAATGGGTTCTATATGAAGGACTGCTAATGTGTTATTGGTAGTATATTGAGTTTCTTCCTATTTTTTTTATAAGGGATTGCTAATGGAACATTGGTAGTTCTTTATATAGAAATCTAGATCTTAGAATAATAGTTATTTTATTTAAAATATTAACTTTAAGTTAATAGTTTGATATGAGAGCAAATCTCGTCAACTGTCGACGCAGTTTGACGGAATTGTTGTATGAAAAACTAAACTACTTTGCTTTAATCCGCGAATGAATACGAGGGAAAATCGGTGTAATGCTGCAACCCGACGACGCCCATGGACAACTGCAACACCGGAGGGCTCGCAGATGCGTTGCCGGCTTTTGAGAAATGAGTATGCTCTTTTCTTGAAGTACCCCAAGTCGTATCCATAGCATATATATGGGAGGTGAGAAATTATTGGAAGAAGTATTTTTAAATGAGCGACTAGCGAGTTTCTTGCTGATTCTTCTCACGGCTCAATGTTTCCGAGTAAGCGGTGGCTTTTAAAATATTTGAATATCTTATTCCCATTTGATGCCGGGCCAATGCTAATCTTTAGAACCATTAAAAATCAATTTTTTTTTTTTTAATAGAATATTAGGAATACTTTTTAGGTATGACAAATATTCTCTTTTCTCTCCTACTAAGCTTAAATTAAACGCTAGAAGTGGGTACGACAATATCCCAACGGCAGTGGGGTTTGAACCGGGTACCTTGCGGATTTCAGTCCGTGCCTTATACCGTTGGGCTATTGAGGCTCTATTTATTTCAATTGTCTACCTGGAACATCCTCTGTAGCTTGCTCGTGTATTCGAAACCGCACGCCTGTTTCAGTTTTGAGATCATCGAGGCCTGTGAAGCAAAAACCATATTTTATATCAACTTTTTACATTCAAGCTGTACATATACATTGACTGATCTGTTTCGGAGGAATTTTTGCAACAATCGCTGTGACTTTAAAATTTTGTAACTATGTATTTATATAATATACCTCAATAAAATGGCCAAGAGCGTTTCAAGACACGCTTATATAGAGAGGTTCCGTATCTGATATGCTATAAACGTATTGGTTAAGTATCTTCAAAAGTTGTTGTCCGATTTCGTTCAAAATAATCTTCCTAACGAGTTTTAAGCATGTTTATTAACATGGAAAATGTCAAGTCTCTATGTCTAATAGTTTGGCAATGCTAGGAGGGGAGGAGGGGGGGAACTTACGGGCAGACAGACGGACAGACGGACAAAACGAAATTATATTCCTTGTAGTACTACGAAACCCTAAAAAGATGAACGTGATATATGTACTTCTAGGGCCTTTGTTGGTAGATTATCAAGAATGTCATTTTTATTATAATATGCAATATTAATATCTAAAAATTATTCAAATAAAACAACACCCACACCAAGGACAAACCACTAACGTGATTAACACACACATGATCCTTTTACCATCCTTTCCATCCATCCATTCTTTTTCTATAAGATTGTTTCAAAGAGTCGACATGACGACGGTAAAAAATAATCGCCAAACACCACCTTGATGTCCTAAAATCCACAACCGTGCGATTTTCAAGAAACTTCATATCTCGCACAATTCCTCTGTGGAAACAAATTACCAGCATCTGTATTTCCGAACGGATACGACTTAGGGACCTTCAAGAAAAGAGCATACTAATTTCCCAAAGGCCGGCAACGCATCTGCAATCCCCTTGGTGTTGCAGTTGTCCATGGCTGTCGGTAGTCACAGAAGAGTACCACCTGCGCGTTTGCTCCTTGTTATATATAAAAAAAAATTGTAAACACCGAAACCAGCAATTGATTCGACAAAGATGTTGAGAAATTGATAACAAAGTGCATGGAAGTGGATTGTTTTTAATTACTAAGAAGGATGAAACTATTTACCTTACACATATTTATATGGATTTAAAATATAACGTCTATATACAAATAATTGATCTATGAAAAAACGTACCCGCTGTGACTCGTATATAACATATATATGAATTAAGTACTCTAAAAACTCGTCTATAATAATATAACTATTTTTCACGCTTCCCTTTAAAAATACACAAAAATTAATGCAGATATCAAACTCAAGCAACCGGATAAAGCGTCTCTTGAATTACGTTACGCTAAATTTATTTTGTTTTACACAGGCATTAAGTTGTCTACCTTAGGAACAGGCGTCCGTGTGTCATATAGTCCTGTATATATTTATTATTATTTATTTATTATAATAATATAAACCTACATTAATTTTCAAACTAATAATAATATATAGTAAAACCTTTGATATTCTTAAATGCCTGATACAATATTCTTCCTATTGGGATATTATCCTGAGGGCCCATAACGGCGACAATATAAAATTTGTTTTATTATTAAGGAAGGTTAAATTAATTTAATGCTTAAATTCGCAAGGAAAGTTAAAGAGCCTTTGCTAAATTCCAAAGAGGGATGAAATCTTATGCACCGCTTTGGCCGCATTCCCTGAGCTTTCAGAACACGGTTATCCGTGTTTCGCAACTACCGCTTACTAAGTACGCCGCTAATCTGCGGCAATCTCTTTACAAGAGCCACGGTTTATTTCAAATAAATTCGGCATACTTGTTTATACTATATAATGATGTACCTACTTGGCCTAATCAGTGTTCGGCATTTGAGTCGATGGCTAGGTTGATTTGCTGTTGTTGCACACGAGTGATAGATGAGTGACCCATTCTAGCAGTGCTTTATATTTGATATCCGACCTCCTCCGTGTTTCGGAAGGAGACTTGCCTCCTGTGGGCCTCGCACGAACATTTCCTAAATAAAGACAATTCTTTGACTTCGAACGGTACAAAATATCCAGACCAAAAGGACTGCAAGCGTGGCGCTACCTCTAATTGACGAGCCCACTTAGAATTTGCAATGGCGTGCGTTTTTGTTTACTAGTTTACTATCGTACACCTAAAGAGCTACTTTATTTCTTATTAGTGAAAATCAATACTACAATTTAACAAAAAACAATTCACACATCGCTGCCGCTAGGAGCAAACTTGCACCTTTACTAAACCTTGTGCTAAAAGTGGGTATGACAATAACCCACTGGAATGAGGATTCGAACCTAGTGCCTTTGAAAAACTTTTATTTAACTGGCAACATATGTTTTTTCAGGTCTCTACCCGAAAAAACATATGTTGCAAGATATGAGTCTTTACATGATGTAAACATTTGTTTTAAGACTCTCCTTAAAACTCAATTTTGGAGCAGATATGTCAAAGCTACTGACTTTAAATTTTGCACATATGTGTATATCGCATGATAATGCAATATTATGGTGACAATGAGCTGATCTGATGATGGAGCTGGACGGTAGCCATAGGAACTCCGTTATAGAACGATATAACCGCATTGAGTTTGGGCTCGTTTGATTCCTCTTGAAGTGTAATTTGTATTAAGTGGGATACATTTAAATAAAAGCTTATTAAAACGGTATTTTTACTTAAAATTTATTACCATTGAACAAGGTTGCATAAAATTGATTTATGGAATTGTGACTATTTGATTGACTTGAATATATGCTAGAGAATTTTCCTTTGATACAGTAATGTAAAAAAAGAGAATAAACAGTTCCAGGATATTCCAATCATCGCAACCGGAATTCCTTTCACAACTATCTTGATTTTGTACTTTTCCTTTGAACCTATCGTCAAACGAACACGACAAAGGGCGTCACCGATTTCATTACATTATCTATACATACATTTATTTGTACTCCCATATGTATCTATACATATAAAAGCGAAGGGTCACCTAAAACGAAATCTCGAAAACCGCAGGACGTAAAATTAAATGGCAATTCGGCAACATGTAGTTATAGTTAGCCGCGTATTAGCCTAAGTAAGACTTAAGGTTTTCGCAATTTAATAAGGAAGAAGTCGCGAAAAACAACTAGTCTATTATATATGTTGTATTAGTAGTCATTACCTAAATGGTTTACCTCACGTCATATAAAAGTAATATGTTATTTAGTTTATATAAAGATGGTGTACGAAGGCTAATATTTTTATTAAATATGCAATATTAACACGTTAAATTATTAAAATAGGGCGTTACGCACACCAATGCCAAATGATTTACACACACGTGTATACATTTTACATAAGATTGTGTCAATGCGTGGTCATGACGACCGTATGTAATTAATAAATTAATAATGTTAATTAATAATGTTAATTGTCAAATATAACAATATCGTTGTTACATTAAAATTTTGTATATATAGCTTTATATGATATAAGCTGATGCTGTGATCTGCTGTGAGCTGTGATCTCTAAGTGTCATTAAATACTTCATATGTATTTTCCTCAATTTCATTTCCGTTACTTTTGTTTTTGACAAGTACAGATTGCCCTTTTTCTAGAAATTCCTTTACTAGGAACGCAGCAAAAATACACATGACATTTATAAAGCGACGGTCACTCTTTTTACTCATATTTCTCTGTCGTCCACGAGCTTGAAAAATACTCTCAACACATAAATAGAATTCACGTCTTCGTTGATATCTAAATAACCTTTTTATGTTAATTTTAATCTCATTTATTACATTTTTAATCTTACTGAATCTAGTTAAAGGGTCGCGTGACTAATTCCAGTAACAGTTCCCCCCTTCGTTAGCACTAATTAAATCTAACGTAAGTATGTTGATAGCTGACTACAACGGAACATGGGAATCATGCACGCATTTTGATGTGTGTTACTATAAAGGAAACGTGTAAAGTGTTTAGGGTTTTGAAGCACGGTTGTACACTTTTACCCATCACCTAGATGGGTAAAAGGGGTCTAGCTTCGGAATAAATTTTAATAGAAGTCTGCTACGAAGATCTCAGGGGATTAATTTACAGGCGTAGCTTTGTTGAGAGCTTACATTTCGGGAATATCCCGGAGCATTAAAGTCTAACCGTGCGAATTGATTTTATTTTAAAAATGTTACTTAAACGTTAGGGTTATAATAGTTATGTCTGTGCATGTATATATTAATAATAATTGAACCGAAAATTTTGTGTATAATTTAACCAAAAATTGCACGGACGGAGAAGTATGAAATTTAGCACTATTGTATAAAGAATAATGTACAAATATTTTTATAAAATTTGTATTTTAAGTATAATTGACCGAGAAATTGGTTTGCCACGCTAAGATCGAATGTCGTTTGTACATCAATTAGTTATTACACATAAACCGGAAAACAAGTGAGGCTTATCTGCAAGCGAATTTTACAAAGGATGGAGCGGCGGGGCTCGCGCATCACCTTTTAGCTATGCCACAGTTACCGGTAACAGCTGGTTATCGACATTGCCCGCTCTTGTACCGTTGCATGAAAAACATGTTTTGGAATTTTTCATCTCCTAGATAGGTTTCAGATATTGATCTGATCAGGCCTATCTCCCTATGGTTTGATTTCGGTGTTTCCATCTTCTAGATGGGTTGCATACTATTGCTAGTGAGGCCCAGCACCGGAAACAAGATTGATAGGAATTCTTTTCCGTTTCATGTATTAATACAGTCTTAATTTATGGTAATCGACTCACCATTTTCTACGTTGGTTCGTGCATAGCATATCAGATGTAAATCGGAAGTTCCAATCACGATTCTGTGAAATTTCCCTAAAGATAATAAACGTTTAGGGGCAAATTAAACAGCTGTTTCCTTTGCCCTGTCTGTGCTGTATTACCCTAATTTGAATTTGTTTTCGAAAGACGAATAGAGTTTAAGTCTACGTTATAAATGTAGCTCAAAATAATTCAAATGATCACTAGCAATATTATTTTAAAAGTTAAGTGGGCAAACGAGCATACGGGTCAAATATGGAAATATCAACGTCAGCAGATACCCTCAACGGTGGAGCAGGTAGTGGGTTGCAAGTCTTTGATATTGTGTCATATACCTTATGTTGTATACAATAAGTGTATGTTACATTGGTCGAACATTTTTAGTTTTCGATACTAGATTTGTTAAATCCTTGAAAAATTCTGAGACATGTCTTGTATTCTAACTACCGTTCTAGTAAAGTATGCGTTACAAGTGACATTACGGTAGCCCATAAAGTTACCCGAGCATTTTCAAACTATGCTAAAAATCATTTTTAGCATAGTTTTTTAATGTTCCTGGTTATAATTTATTCGACTTAGAGCTAAGTTTACAAGGGTGTACAAATTGTAGTGCATCATACCATTCAATTATCTTCGTCTACTTAACGTTATCCCGATCTAGTTTCAGGGTCCGCTTAAATTGAAGACGCTGTGGGGCTAGTTAAAATGACCGACTAGTTTCTGCCTTCATCCCTGGAACCCCGACAATCTCTACAATCTCACGACTAATATAACTCAGTGACATTAATCGGCACCCATTGTTTTACGTGCCTTCCGAAACATGGAAGAGGTCGGATATTTAAAAACCAGGTTTAGAATACCAATTCTATCACCCGGTCTAGCGATCGACTCAAATGCCGGTCCTGGATTAGTATACGCCCTCCTCTATCATTTAACTATCGAGGCATCGAAATATACATAAATAATCTTTAAACAACGAAATATACATAAATAATATTATTTTCAACGCAACAAAGCCGCGGTACATTTAAGCATTATCTGCATACACCCGCTGTACAAATATTAGTTTTTGCTCAGCTCGTTTTATTGTCTGCAATATGTGGTTGGGATTATTAATTCACTGGTTTACATTTATTGCATTGTAATAATTAACATAATAGTTGACCAAATATGACTTCTATTCCCGGAAATTTGTGAGAAATTAAAATGATTTTAGGGTTTTATTATCTACAAGAAACGAATTTCTTAGCGTTCCATGGATTCACCGTGCGGGTGCCAGGTCCATCGCGTGACAAAGGAAGGAGCCATAGCAGCCCGGGACTTGTGACCCAGGTGTAGGTTTAAGAGCGCGCTCTTTATAGTGATCACTAACACTCACCTTCACTGTCAGTGTTCCCTTTTTGTATTGGTATGATTTTATACATATGTGATTTCAAATCTTTGTCAACCGTGTTTTTCAGCTATTCAGTCGTCGTTTCTTATTTCAGTATTCATAAGTAAATTGGTGAGATGATCTGTCGCAGATACTTTAATAATTGCATCATTTCTAACTTCCCTTTTTGTATTGGTATGATTTTATACATATATGATTCCTAATCTTTCTCAACTGTGTTTTTCAGCTATTCATTTTTCGTTTCTTACTTCAGTATTCATAAGGAAATTGGTGGGATAATCTGTCGTAGACACTTTAGTGTTTGCATCATTTTTGACTTCCCTTTTTATATTGGTATGTTTTTATACATACATTAATTCAAATCTTTGTTAACTGTTTTTTAGATTCCCCGTCTTCGTTTCTTACTTTAATATTCCTAAGTAAATTGGTGGGATGATTTGTCATGGATATTGTACTTTTTGTATCATTTTTGATGTCCTTTTAAGATATGATTTATTGAGGCATTTTAGTCATATGATTTTCTATTTATTGCGCATTTAAATCATAATTTTGTCCAAATTTCTCAGTTATCATAGTACATTATCACCAATTGATATTATGGATTAATACTTAATATTCGTGAAATATAGGTTTATGGTCGAATTTCGAACAACTGGCGATCTATAATATACAGAAAACTGTTTTACCTTCAATTCATCTGCCTCTATGTAGCCACTTCCGTCCGTATCATATTCCCTCCAAATCTGAAATACAAAGAGATTTAATCATCAATAAATAAATTAATTTATTTTAATATTATTAATATATAATTCAATTAGAGGTAGCGCCATGTTTGTAGCTAAATTGGGCCGGCGCGTTCGGGTACCAGTACCTCTTTCTTACATAACATCGGCATGAAGTGGCGGCAATGCTGTCACGTCAGGCCTAAGAACCAGTATTTCATTTGATGATATATGATCACTGACGCCCTTGGCATACAGATGTGTTTAGATCAGTGTGCATTCTCTAGATCTGTGCGTGTGTGTGCGCGCGCGCGCGTGCGATGTGTTTGTATATATGTATGGGTGTGTGTGTGGGAGTGTGTGCGCACTTGTGTTAGAGTAACACACTTAAGTTTCAACTTTAATATTCTCGCATGTGGAAAATCCATAAAACCTCATTTCATATACTTATTCCGGCTATCTGGAGCACCCGCCGCCAGATATATCGTCCGTCCGTGACCTTTTTTAGATTCTATATCAATTATATGAGTTTATTTTGGGTTTCATAATTAGCAAAATTATAATAATATCGCTACGCTGTTGCACCATAACCGCTTCCTACAACAAACCACGTGCAAGTAACGACAGCGGTTTGCTGACTCTGGCCGCACTATAATTAATTTGACAACTGAATCTTGGAGTTTCATGTTCTTTATTTTACTTTACTAGCCCAATTTACTCTACTGATCTTGTAGGAATTTGTTACTGTGTCGGGAAATGGAAATGGGCTTAGATCTGTATTTCTTACAATTTGAAATAGTTTTGCGACTTAAGTGTAGCGATGGAATGGCAAAGAGAAATTTTATACGTGTATTTGTTATATAAAGCCTGTTTTCTCAATCCTTTTAGAGTTTTCTTTTTCTATATTAAAGTAGCGGACCCAGCAGACGTTGTCCTGCTCGAACGTTGGGTTACTTACTATTTACTACTTTATATTAACCTATAACAGTATTCCTTGTAACCGTTTCTGTCCTCGTTCCAGTTCCATTTCCTTTGCGTCTTGCTATTCTTTTTTATCGCATAAATCCTCCCCTAACAATAACGAACATAACAAAAAAGAAATTATCCAATTTGGTGCAGTCGTTTGGAAGTTATGCACGAGAAACTAAACTACTTTGCTTTAATCCGCGAATGATAAAGCAAATTAGTTTAGTTTCTTATGCATGTCATGGATTTCCGCAAAGTAACGCCTGATTCTATGAATTATAAAACGGTTTATTAAATAATGATTTTTCGTTTCACGTCAGTCAAAACGTCATCTTTTTGAAGTATTCTGTAGTAGAGACCAAATCTCCATTTTTAATAGTATTTCCACATTTTCTGTCTTTCTTTTCTTTTAAAACTTCCCTGAAAAAGAGGGAATGAATCAAAGCGAATTGAATATAAAATGGTCTAACAGTATTCGAATTTTGGCGAGACTAACAAACAACGATTATTTTATATAGATATATGCATAAACTATGAGAATGGACATAATGTTGCGAGATTGTCTGGAGCACATGGGTATGAAGTTAATTGAGTCCGAGCTTTCATTAGAGAGCGTATAACTACTTGTGTTCTGGTGTGTCAGTGCGAGCCTGTGATAGAAGCTGCTTGTATTACAGAGAATGGGTACTTCACCACCATTGCAGATGATAGATATTCAATGCTGACAGTAATATCTTATTATTTTGACTGGCACAGTGGGCAGTGACCTGCCTTCTGCTCCGGAGGTCGTGGATTCCCTTTTCCCCTCCTACTAAGCTTAAATTAAAAGCTTGTATTAGAAGTGGGTGCGACAATACCCCAATGGCTGTGGGATTTGAACTGGGTACCTTGCGGATTTCACTCCATACCTTATACTGTTGAGCTATTGAGGCTCTAAGAAATTAACACATTTTTTCAACAGCCGAACTACCAAAACAGACCAAACTGTCCAATGAGATATCCACAACTGTAGAGTCCTTCAAGGAGTTTGTCAAGAAGCAGAAGTCACTCAGCTCTGATGTTATGAGAGTGAACACGAAACCCTTACATAAGGCAAGTTACTCAGAACTTTACCTACAATTTTTTTTTTCGGACTTTAGACACGGACGTCTGTTCCTAAGGTAGACAACTTAATGCCCGTGTTATTATCTATAACACAGGCATTAAGTGGTCTATCTTAGGAACAGATAGACGCCTGTTATACACAAATATTTCTATACATACATATGGATAATAATAAATACATACATATGGATAATACACCCAGACTCGAGGTGAGAATCGAACCCGCGACCCCCGAAGCGGAAAGCAGGGTCACTGCCCACTGCGCCAACGGCCAGTCAAGATACACACAATAGAATAGAGACGGCTTAAGACAGATAAAAAATAAACATTACCTCACAACCCTCAATGTGCCATCCACGGTGTTAAAATCCCATAGCGACATATAATCGTAGTCGGTGGCGGTCACGGGAACACCATCTTCATTTTTGGCAAAGCTCCCCGCCCGGTCCAGGGCGAAACGCAGAACTGGCTGCTCGTCTAGGTCGTAAGCTTGAGCCCGGTATATTATAGTACCAACCTTTAACAGACAATATTAATTAGAGAAAAATCCAAAACAAGCAAATATAAATACTATATTGCTAAAAGCGCGGCTAGTTAATGCTTTTTTTTATATATAACAAGGGGCAAACGAGCAGGCGGTACTCTTAAGCGACTCCCGTCGCCCACGGATAACTGCAACACCAGGAGATCGCAGATGCGTTGCCGGCCTTTGAGAAGCGAGTATGCTCTTTTCGCGAAGGTCCCTAAGTCGTATCCGTTCGGAAATACAGACGCTGGTAATTGATTCCACGGAGGAATTGTGCGAGGTGTGAAGTTTTTTGAACATCGCACGGTTGTGGATTTTAGGATAACAACGTGGTGAGGGTGAAATTTCAGATTTTGGCGAGATGTCCTTTGGTGGAATACAGATGCCGGTATTAGTCCGAACGCCTAAACTCGTCATTAAGGGCCGGCAGCGCATCTACTGGCCTTCTGGTCGTGCAGATGTGCATGGGCGCCAGTAGGCACTTCGGTGTCTACTGCCTGCTCGTCTGCCCCCCCTGTTACATAAAAAAAAAATTGAAAAAAGGTCAATTAGCATTTATATTTTTGTTTCCTATCAAAATTAGCAACAGCGATTATCGAATTGAATCGAATACCTCTATAGAATAATTGTGTATCTTTATGACTGAACTATAGAAGTCATTACAGCATTATTTCTATTATATTGTTACTTAAAGACAATCGCATAAGGAAACTATGTATATTAATATTTTTTCTGTCTTTATGATGTCTTCCATGATTAGCAGAAATGACAATGCCATTATGCACTGTACTTACACTAATGATCCAGCAAGATGACAGAAGTCTTTGGAAGTTTATACTATTTGGATGTATAATATTTTTTATTAATATAATTTAGAATAGCAATTTACAGTGCGCTTTTCTAGACACTTTTTGCCTCGCACAATTTCTCTGTGGAATCAGTTGTCAGCTTCGGTATTTCCGAACGGATACGACTCAGGGACCTTCAAGAAAAGAGCATACTCATTTCTCAAAGGCCGGCAATTCGGGATGCCTGCCCGTTTGCTGTAATTATCTTTTTGAAGTTCCACGAGAGAATTCAATACGTATTTGTGTGTCCATACTGCGCGTATTCGGTATCGCCTATATCATGATATGTGACGACACTAGTACGGAATTTAAATTAAGCGTCAGCTACATTCAGATTTATTTTAACCGAAGATCGCTGGCTGGTCGAAATTTCGCAACAAATCTTCAGATTTGCGTATTATATACTTATTTAAAACTATTAAAAAAATTGTTTGTACAATGACATTCTTATATATTTGACATTTCATAAACATTCGGTCGTCCTGATTACGCTTTGACGCCAAAATATATGAATGTGTGTGTAAATCGTTTGACATTGGTGTGCATGTTGTTTTATTTTAATAATTTAATATTTTCCTAGAGATCGCCGGTTTTTTTAATTTTGACCAGAAATATTATAATTTGCCTACTATGTATATACTTATTTAAAACTATGTACTTTATTTTTATTCTTAATACAACTACATTAGACAATGTTATCACATTAAATGCCACAAGTAACAAAACATATCTTTATTTTGTGATTGTTGACACGACTATGTTTTGACATCATCCTATAATAAAATGTAAACATGCGTCAGATGGCAATCGGTTATCTTAACTCGCCCCACAGCCACATCCTCTACAATCTAGGCGGACCCTGGTATTTAACGGGGATAACGCTAGGAAAAAGAACAGTTGCCGCGGGAAACAGCTAGTACAAGTATGTACGACGCCACGTGCCAAAGCTAGTGTTTCAATATATACAACATGGTCAACCTTCGCTGTGAGTTGGTATAAGCATAAAGCAAATATTATCTATGATATACCTTTCGTAAGCTTTTAATGTACCGTTACGAAACTTTTCACAGAGTCTGGTCTAGACGGAGTTATGAAACACTGAGCTTTCATTTTCTTCTATTATTACGTAATACTGGCTATTTTACTAGTCATACAAATTGAGGCCCGGGACTTTGTTCACCCACAAATCTATAGGTACATATATCTTATATATATACATATATATTAAGATATAAATAATTGCCGCGCGTGGCGCTGTACCATAAATATAAATATCTGTGGATAGTCTGTCTTCATTCTCGTTCAACGCATTCCTATTAAAAAAGTCTCTATCCGAGTGGAGACCTTCTGTCCCCTCACTCCCTCCACCCACGACCGGTGACGCTGTCGAGGCCTACAGGATCAACACTAGAAACGATTGAGAACTCTTAAGATCTTAACTCACCTGAGGTTTTAATTGTTCTTGGCGGAAAGGTGCGGGAAGTGGAGTAATCTTCAAAGTACCAGTACTGTCCGAAATTTCTGAAAGGATGACTGATTTCTCTTCATTCTTCTCGAATGTCTAAAATTAAAAAAGTTTTATTTTTAGTCAAATCAAGGAATTGTAATCTTATGTAAGTCTTTTATGCCGGAGCCAGACGCAGGTTCATTTGAATGATCATTTCAATGATCATGCAGTGTGGCTGGGGACTTTCTGTAGCTGCGCAAAGTTTTGTAGTACTTTGTAGTTTTCAAGGACAAAAATATACAAACACTTTGAGCTATGTCTGGCATTAGAGAAAGATTTCAATTGACGTTTCCTGTAAGCTTTTTCACTATAAAATGAGGTAGCAAAAAGCCATATAAAATGAATTGCGGATGACTAGTTTTTTATATATTACCAGGGGCAAACGAGCAGCCGGTAAGTGATTACCGATGCCCATGGACATATGCATCATGAAAAAGCTCGCAGATGCGTTGGTTAGAGTGGGGTCCTAAAAGGAATTTGTGCACTTTTTGTTATCCCAGCTAAAATAATTATAACACCAACAAATTTCCGACAGTACTGAGAAGGTACCGCTGCTGGTGGGGGTGGGGGGGGGGGGGGGGGGGGGGGGGGGGGGGGGGGACTACCTTACGGGCAAACGAACAGACGGTCGGATGGACGGACAGAGCGAAATTATAAGGGTTCCTTGTAGGACGGAACCCTAAAAAAGAACCTTGCTGGCGTGGCTGGCTGGTGGAGGGACGGGCTGAGGGGAACTATAAGGTTTTCTTATAGGACTACGGAACCCTAAAAAACGATACTAGAAGATTAAAAAAAGCTTATATATAGAAAGGTCATAACGATAGCCTAGCGGAGTTAGGGCTCGATCTAAACTCTCTTGGAATTTCATTCTGAGATATGTCTAATACCCACCTATTGTTTCACGAGAGGTCATAACAAGCAAAACGGGGTCAGGGTTTGAACCACGCACCTTAGGGAATTCATTTCGTCCTTCAATCATAGCGCTAAAGTCTCTTTATTGAGCCTATATCATTGTCAAAGGACATCACCCTTTCTAATAAAGGGGTTCGCAATGTCACCCCTGTCTGTGGGTGTAAATGCGGAACGAGTCGAGTAAACCCCTAAAAGGGAATAACAGTTATTTACGCAAACGTACGAGTGACAATTACACTTTTAATTAAAACACTTATAACGGCTAAGCGAGTAATGCCACTGATATTTTAAGTGTTCTTTATCCCAGTTATGATCGCGGATGTTAAGTTTTTCTATGAATACGCAATCATCTGAAAGAGGATATTGTGGTTTAATCTGTAGCCAGCATTTGAGGCGATCGCTAGTTTATTCAAATTAATATTCAGTCTATTTGAAAAATACATTGAATTTGAATAGGTAAGTATATTGTTGAATAGGTAATGGATTAAGTGGCTCTTAGTGCTGCCGGGTAGGATAGGATAACATGGTGACCCATTTTAACACTGGTGTTCAAATATCCAACCTCTTAGGAACCATTATAGCCAGGGTTCTTAGCCGCCTAAAATAAGATTGCGCGGAACTATTGAAGTCGGGGTGACTAGTTTAAAGTCGATTGCGCGGAACCATTGAAGCTGAGGTTCCCAGTTTATAGTAGATTGAGTGGAACCTTTGAAGTCGGAGTTCCTAGCCTAAAGCAGATTACGAGAAACCATTGAAACTTTGGTTCCTAGAACGAGCAACAATAATTTATACTTAAAGACATAGTAAATAAAAAAAATAAATATACGGTCGAACTGACAACCTCCTTTTTTTGTAGTTGGTTAAAAGCAAAGTCGGTTCCCGGTCTTATGCTTAGTAGATCTTTTAAAATAGGCACCAGATTTTAATACGGTTTTCATCAATAAACAAGGCTATTCAAGAAGAAAGTTTGACTGCACTATAAATCACCGGCTGTTCGAATTTCGATCATAAACCTTAAAATGCTTATTTATATCTTTTTAGTCTTAGTAAGTACAACGATATTTGATCATTTAATCAAATTAAATCATGGGTTTCCTATCCAAAAATAGTAGATTATTGCACCGAGCGCATAGTGTGTTACCAGTGCATAAGAGTCATGTGGAAGCCCGAGCGATAGCGAGGGCACTAAATTAACTCACAGTGACTTAATTACTCACATCAGCATGGTGCGTTATCTGATTTTCCTTCAACTATATGTCTATTTTTATTCTTTAAGCTTTTCTTGATAAATATGAAGTATCAAAGCTTTACAGTGGTATAGAATGCGCGCCATTTGTTTTTTTTTTCGCTTTTCATTCGGTCAATCGGTTTTTTATTTATTAATGATAATAAAATGAATACATGTTTTGTAAATCGTTTGGCATTAATGAGCGTGTGGTTTTATTTAAATAATTTAATATATAAATAGTAATATTTAATATATTTTATAAAAATATTAACATTAGCACACCCTCTTCTATATTAACTATAATTATATATATAAATTCATACTCCTCCGTCAGCGACATTTTCGTAAAATGGTACGGAAAGGTTCACAGCTACACCTATTAATATATTTATATATTATATGTATGATAAATGCAATTCTACATGTCCGTGCGAAGCTAGTCATAGTAGGCGAGTTGATAGTTATTTACTTAATATATAACAATTTGTGTACGGTCAACGTACCGCATACAAATGCATCAACAGAATCACGTAATGTCCACATTTTCATTAATTATAAAACCAGTTCGTTCAACGACCATTCAAACATCCCGCGCATTCATATTACATCACTTTGATTGCTAATTATCAAATAAATCAGGTGTTTTTATCTGATTTATTCTTATTATGTCAATCAGAAAATCAGTAAATCTTAGTGAACATAATTACATTATATTGATTGGGTGTTTAACTCCACTATTCGGGTGCATAATTCAGATGTTATATCAAATTTCTTACTCGAAAATATAGTCAGCAGAGACCACGAACAAAAGATAGCAGCGTTTAGTAAAATTATGTTTAGTAAATACAATAACTGTATTCATATTTTTTTTTACCCATTGTGCCCGCTACTTCGTCCGCGTAAAATTTGGTAAAAAAAAATCAAATTTAGCATGAAGATATATAGCCTTCCTGGATAAATGAGCCATCTAAGGCCCATTTATCGAGGAAGAATATTTTTTTAAATCAGACCTGTAATTTCTGAGATATGCGCGTTCAAGCAAAAAAGATGAAACATATATATATGAAGCTGAATAGTTTTTATCTATACTATAGTATAGATATAGATTTTCTCTATCTAGACGTAGCCTATATGGTAACATATTAACAAATCATGAATATTAACATACGTAAATAGTTAAAAATATTTAAATAAGTAAATAAATAAATGGTCATGACATGATGGTTCCTCTAATAATATTAGAGGTAATTTATTTACCTTGTTATAACTTTTACCTACCTATTGTTTAACATTACAAATCAGTAAAGAGTTAAAAAAATCCTTCCAACTACAACAGTAATGTTTTCATCAATCACTACCAAACTTATCACAAAGGACGTATTTTCTGCTTAGATCCCAAAACGTTGCAGAAATGTGGTATGGAATTTTATTGTTGCAGTGTTTTTCATAAATGCATTTTTTATATTATGATATCAGTTTACGACAGAGGTTTAATGTCACCCATTAAGTTTCATATAAAATTTATACATATAATCAAATAGATACTGGTTGAAAATAAACACTGAGTGAATGCAAATGACGTGGTAAAAAAACAATAACAAATGATGCGCATTCTAGACCATTGTAAGGCTTTGATACTTCATATTTAGCAAGAATATTAAAAAACCTTGAAATAGTCAGGGATGTAATTAAAAGAAAAGTATACAACACACCTTGCTGAAGTGAGTAATTAATGCACTCGTGTTAATTTAGTGCCCTCGCATTCGTTCGAGCACCAACATAACATTCGTGCATTCTTTCTCACTTTGCGCTCGGTGCAACAATCTAGTATTATAAGATGACATCTTTAAATGGTGACACTGCATTATATTTACAAACATATACTTAGACATATTAGCTGTCCCGTGAATTCTTCTCGAATTTTTGCGAGCGCTCTTAGAACTATTTAATCTAGCCCTATCGAACAATGCGTTTTAGCAGACGTCTACTACCTATAAAAAACCTCCCTGCCAAATTTCATCCTTGTACGTCCCGCGATTTTCGAGATGCAGTAATAGGTGACTTTCGCTTTTATATATAACTAGCAGTACCCTTATCACTTAGGAGTTAAAAAAGTTTCAACCGATTCTCAGACCTACCAAATATGCATAGAAAAATTTCATAAGAATTGGTCTAACCGCTTCGGAAAAGTTTCCAAGCAACTGTGACAATGAGAAATGAGAAATTTCGTACAACATTACATCACTGTATTAGTGCTAAGCAGTAAAGGCGTACTTACATATCGGTTGTGTAGTGAGTAATGATAATATAACAGCGTAGTTGGAAGAAATAAAATTCTCCATCTAAAATCAGTAACGAGTCAAAAAACATTTTCATAATGTCTCCCCGTAGGTACTAGCTTATATTTGGTATTGCATAAAGGTACTTTGTATAAAAAAGATACCAGCAAATATAACTTGTGGAATGACAATTGAAAAGTGGAGCGTTTAATGTGCGTCATGTTATCGATCTCACACAGCATCGCTTCCATCTCGTACCTATCTCGTGCCATATGGGGTCGCATTTCAATTAACTCGTCCTATGAGAATTCTGCGGCCGCACTTCAAATAACCAGTTTAGGGTTGTCTACTGCAGTCTAAATTTAAAGTCAAAATTTGTCTAAACTCTTTATTCAACCTTTTTTAAACATTCAGAAGTGGGGCTCCACCAACAACTGGGATGTTTTTTGTTTTAATATTCTTTATGAATAAAATAATATCATAGAAAGCAATATTTTATTTTATTTTAACGCGTTTCCGTGTTTTAAAATATCGCGAAGTGGACGGGCGTAATCTATCCGTAACTGAATTGAGTCTCATTTGGGTTTGCTTGTCTTCTTTAAATCGTTTAAAAGGTCATGCGCATCGGGATATGTTTTTATTCAAGAATGTAAAAATAAAAAAACATCCCAACTGTACCACTTTCGAATATTTACCTTAACCGCTTTTGAGTTTTATCGAGACACAAGAACAACTTTAGGTGTATATGTATACATATTACGTCATACATGTCATACAAATTTATGTGGATTTATAAAACGCAAAAATAACCAGGCCAAAGTTTGTTTTTCACTGAAATATTTATATATATTTTAGATTGTAATGCCAGAGCTAGACATAGTTCAAAGTGTCTGTACAAATTTGTCCTTGAAAACTACAAAAATTTGTGCAGCTACCCAAAGTGCCAGCAATATTTCTACTAATCTGTGACGCGATAACGACAGAGAATGGCTCGGACAGGGTAGGGACAAATACTAAACAAGAACAAAACAAACCCATTTCAAACGGCTCCGAAGGTGGAGATTTGATCCCCGATTCGCGACGATCTCCACGCGCTTCAGCGTTTAGAGGCGTCAATCTAATTACGTCCCATTACTGCTCCACACACGGTATTCACAGACTCGGCCTCACAGGAGGCACGCGCGGAGTACCGACTCTACATCGGGAGACCCACCCAGGGCTTCGCGAACGGCTGATCTTCGGCTAGCCCCAAACCCCTCGCCCGGTAAAGCTGTGAAGGTGACTCTGACCAAGAGATCAAACGCACTGAAAGAAAAATTGTGTGCAATAAAATAAAAATATATAAAACAAATAAATATTGGCACAATAATCCCTATGAAGCCCGCTAACTTAATTCCGCTCGCACAATTCCACAATTACAGCATCCGCAGCTACCTACCGTTATAAATAAATTAACGAAATAAGCTTACTCATTCGTTCGCATTCATTAATTAAGATCACATGCGGAGGCTTAAACCAATCTTCGCAACAATTGGCTTCCCACTCAACTACTGACACCACACATTGGGTTGCAGCATTACACCGATTTTCCCTCGTATTCATTCGCGGATTAAAGCAAAGTAGTTTAGTTTCTCATGCATCTGATATATTTTGTACATCAGAATATTTCATTATTGTCTACTCTTAGTCTACTTTTAGCTTCCACCGATCCCTATCATCCGCGAGCCTCTCCCATCTACCATCCTCGATATGAAATGATGATAGATCACGCTTTATGCAGTCTTTAAATAAGAGCTTCGGGCGGCCAACATTACGCTTGGCATCCGCTATAGCACCCAGCATGACCTGTCTTGGTAGTCTAGAAGATTCCATGCGATACACTCAGTTAAGTTATCCCGCGAAATTCGTCTGCTCTGGTTGTGGCCGATCCTGCCGATCTAGGATTGGTTTGCACAGCTATCAACGGAGGGGTACCCTGCGTACATAGCCAATCATCTGTAAAAGATGTAAGGGCCAATGATATCATCACCTACAATACTTTAAATTTTTGATATAAATATTATTCTTAAGTTTTAACATGGTATTATCTTATAAATGTACCTCATGCTAACATCCAGGAAAAGTCCAATTCTGCCAGCACCTTTGACTGCTGTTGAAAGTTGTTTGAAATACCTTACTCTCGTTACTATACATTACTAGTTACAATGAGAATTGTAAAGTCAACCAAGAAATTAATTAACCACGCTAAGGTCGAATGTCGTTAGCACGTCAATTAGTTAAAAACCTTATTTTTGCTTATTATTCATTACGTTAATTTCTCACATTGACCCTTAGCAAAATTTTCTTTAACTAGGAGCTGTCATCCTCATCAAAATGGTAAAGCACTTTCTTGGTCGACTATACCTACAATTCTAGTGCGGATTGTATTGAGAAATAACTGTCGATCCACAAAAAAATAATTTTGATAAGATGGTATTTAAAGATTTCCCAAATCAAGTCATGCATCCTTGGCGTTAAATACTATTTTGCAAAATTCTACTTTCGTGATCAATCAATCGTGTTTTGATTAATTATTGTAACTAAATGATACTGAAAAATAACTTATTAATAGATAATTAATAATATTTAACAAATATTAAATTTAAATTACTATAAACTCTATTCCCTTATAATTAAAGATATATTGCTACTGATTCTTCTCGTGTCTCGACTCTTCCGAATCAGTGGTAGCTTTTTAACATATTTGACGATTCAAAAGAGCTTGTACAAGTCTATTTGAATAAAATATCATTTGAATTTGAATCGTGGTACCTTCCGGATTTCAGTCCATACCTCATACCGTTGAGCTATTGAGGCTCTACTGAACTTTAGGTACCATTTTACGAAAATTGCGCGGACGGAGGAGTATGAAATTTGGCACAATTGTAGTTCATACAGAGGAAGGTGTGCGAACGCTAATATTTTTTTATAATATGCAATATTAATATTTTAAATTATTAAATTAAAACCACACGCACACTAATGCTCAACGATTTACACACACATGTATTGGATGATGTCAAAGCGTAATCTTGACAACCATACGTTATATTAATTGCCAAATTTTATTTTTCTGTGAATAGAATATATATGTCGTTGTATACACAAAGGTTTGTGGGCGAATTTCGAGCAGCCGGCGATTTCTAGTTGTAATAAATATTCTTTATTGACAGAACAGAATGGTATAATACAAAATTTATCTCCAGTGTCATTTAAAATTCGTTATTTCACTTAGTTTAGTTTTAGAGGAGGTCGTGGCCTAATCAGTAGTCGGCATTTGAGTTGATCGCTAAGTTAAGCTGCTCTGGTTGCGACCGGGTGATAGATGGGTGACACATTCTAGCACTGGTTTATATTTGATATCCAACCTCCTCCGTGTTTCGGAAACTTCTCCAATACTGAAGCCTTTAGGGGTATCGCGAAATATATCAAAGGGGAAAGAAATATTTATGTTGCACTAAAAATTATTTCTGTAAAGTACAATCTGGGAGATATAAAAAGATAAATAACAAGTTTTCATTTGGAAATCTCACGAGATTCCGAAGTTGCTTCTTTGATTGTCTCCAGATGCTGCCCGCGCGTAAACAAAACGTTTTATTAGAGTTTTTCCGACTGAAACTGCAGAGCAACATTCTAGTATGGTAGCTATTCCTGTATTACATTTGTTTCTTGATATTAAACTTCATTGTTTGACATTTTCAGATTTTTCTTCCAAGAAGTATTCTAGAAGATCCCCATTCACTCTTGTCTCAAGTCCACAGCTGGGCATAGGTCTCCTATATGCCATTCAACCGTCTCTAATCACATAAAACCTGGATATTTCAGGTATCCAGCATTTATGTGATGGGTAGAACCATATACTGGAGTATACTACCGCCCATTGGCAGTATTACATATATTCCAGGTGGTATATTCCAGATCTATGAGACAAAATTTACTATTTTCGGATTTTTTCCTTTACTCGTGCTACAAGATGTAGCTGCTTGCCAAATTTCATGATTCTAGGATGATCATGTAGTGTGGCCGGGGATTTTATGTAGCTGCGCAAAGTTTTGTAGTACTTTGTAGTCTTCAAGGACAAAATGTACAAACACTTTGAGCTATGTCTGGCTACGGCATCATACACGCAGTTAAATATATCGACTAAGTCAAAATCTAATTCGCTTAAAGGTGTGCTCTATTTCCCCGCAGTACAGAAGTACTTCTATTATAAATAAATACTTAGGATTATATGACAAACGGACGTTTGTTCTTAAGTTAGACAACTTAATGCCTATGTTATATGTAACAGACGCCTGTTATACACAAATATATTTTTTAGAAATATATTGACACATACCCACAACGCACGAAGCGGAAGGCATGGGTCACTGCTAACTGCACGAACGGGCCAGTCAAATATACTATAATACTGCTAGTTTTAGTCTGAACGCATTCTTACGTACGTTGATTTTTAGGATGTGAACAACCAGGTTTTCTGGAACATTCTTTTTTTGTAATCTTATATTGATTATCTGTAGAGGAGGTCGTGGACTAATCAGTGGTCGGTATTTGAGTCGATCGCTAGTTTAAGTTGCTGTTGCTGCGACCGGGTGATAGATGGGTGACCCATTCTAGCACTGGTTTTTTTTTTTTAGAAATATATAAATACATACATATGGATAATACACCCAGACTCGAGGCGGGAATCGAACCCACGACCCTTGGAGCAGAAGGCAGGGTCACTGCCCACTGCGCCAATGGGCCAGCCTAACTTGACAATGAATATACATACGTTCATCATGACTACGCCATGACAAAATCTTATAGTAAAACGATTTGCATTGGTGTGCGTAGAATTAAATTTTAATATATTTTATTTTTATGTTACAAGGGATGACGTGCGATAAGTGTCTACCGACGCCCATGTAGTCCGTATCGCCATAAAGGTCGCTGATGCGTTTCCGACATTAAAATAGGGGTTTAGGCTAACGGGAACTCTATAATGTTTATTTTATGAAAATATTAGCATTCGCAACAGCATCATCTATAATAAATTGGCAATTGTCCTAAAATGCTACCGAAAGTTTTCGCTTCACGTATTAATATATAGTTTACTAGTTGTTACCCGCGACTTTGTCCGCGTAAAATTAGGTGAAATACTTTAGCGTGATATGTAACAATGAAAGATTTTTTCAAATCGTACTAGTAGTTCCAAAGATTCATATTCATTTATTTAATTGCACATGTTTATAATTGTACATGATGGGAAATGTAACAAAACAAACAAAATTTATATCGGTCCAGCCGTTTCCGAGTTTTTATAAGACAAACGAAAAACGATTGATTTTTATATATAGGTAATAGAATATAAGGTGCCCGTTGTGTAATAACCAAAAAATCTTGATTTAGTCTACTGTCATAGTAAGGATGTAGAGTGCGTACAGTCTAAAAATGTACGCACCTCCAAACCACTAAATCGCTACAACTCTTCTGAACCGCGCAATTAGTTGACCTTGCAGTGCGTAGTTAAGTTTGAGTTTACAACAAAATCGTTGCACACACACACACCAAGCAAGCGTTGCAATCAATGTTTACTTTCATACTTTAAAATACTCGATTTTAGTGTCAGTAGTCAGGCGTGCATTTTTAGACTGAACGCACTGTACCGTGGTAACTATGTAAAAACTGGCTGTTCTCGCTCATAGTCCTAGCGAGGAATAATCCCCCTTAAGTACAGGTGCATTTCTGTGGGGAAAGTGTAATCGATCGGCCTAGCGTAGTCTACACTTTGTAGATAGATACCACAGAGGGTGCCCGTCTTAGCCATGACTTTAACCTTGGCCGTATAGTTCCGGGGCTTTTAACACCAATAATATGACAAAAAATATTGTCAAATGTACATTTTGGCAACTCATTTTTATTAATATAGATAAATTCCACCGAAGCATCTGTTTTAAACGATACTCAGTTTATTACATCCTCTTTGAGGATATTTGCAGCACGCATTCAGTCAATATTATGTCAAACGCCATAAGGTCACATTAAATTGTCAAAATTGCTAAGGCTTTAAAAATAATCTAATATGGCTGTTAAGTATTCTTAAATTTTATTACTTTTTTCTTTTAGAAGAACTGTCTTTATTTTCCTAGATGATGCGTGATGACGTGTGAGTCGATTTCGCTAATTCCTTTTTTTTCTGTATTTCTAATTGTCAGGAGACAGTTCTTATGAAAGATAAAAGTAATAAAATTTAACAGAAAAAAAAGGTAAAGGTTTATCTGCTAAACATATATATTCACCTTATTGAGTTAATTGTCAAGTCTTTGGGGAAGAATAGAAGGCGCAAGGAAACTTCGCCAACTTGTCTTCACAAATATCTAATTATATATGAAGGTATGTAAATAAAAGTGCTTCTAAAACGCACAATTATTTAGAACTGTTATGAAAAATTTGCGTCTAATTAGATTAATTACACAAATCGATACAGTTGACAACGTTGCATGCTATGACACATGGACGTCTGTTCCTACGGTAGACAAATTAATGACTGTGTTATAGGTAACAGCCGCCTACCCGCAGTGGATCTGACCAGTTATCGGACAGATAAAGGAAGATCCACCCCCTGGGAGTAGATTCACACATTCCTGAAAAAAAAGGGTCGCCGACCCCTGCTATAAAGGTTCCTTTTCTTCCTTTTACGTACGGTAGCCTACAAAGATTAAGATGTTAAAATAAATTGCCATTTCTACATTAAAAAGCCCTAGTCTATGAACTTCTACCAAAAACTACGCCGGTGAGCCATTTATTAACGCATTAAATATTCCTTGTGTAGTTTCAACCCTCTCTAGTCGGCGAGGAAGTGTTAATTTATTCAAGAGCCTTACAAATCGTTAATCAATGTAGAAGACGATTCGTGTATTGAAATGCTATATTATAGCAGATAGATTTATCAATTGTCATCACCAGCTTTTGTGGTAATAGTAACAACATAAACCGGACAAGTGCAAGTCAGACACGCGCATAAAGGGTTCCGTACCATCACGTCACACTTTATTTTAAGATTTACGCTTTCCTTAAGATTTCTTCTAATTAGACCGTTAGTGCAATTTATTTTGTTGTTTGATGTAACTACAAATTTACGGTTATCTAAATACTATATAATTGTACTTCGAGATATAGCCTTTTGCCAAACTTCAAGATTCTAGGTCAAAGATCCAATAAAGGTTTCTTGTTTCTTTACAATTAGGGAACTAAAAACAGGCAGTCACGAGAACTGTCGTCAGATGAGAAAACTGTAAACAAATAAAGTAGTGGTGCGTTTAGACAAAGGCACAAATTATGACATAAATGTCAGACACTAATGTCTATACTTTTTACACTTATATGGAATTTTTGTTTTGTTCACACAGGGGATGATGCGATACTAATTTTCGTGTGGCAATAAATTTTGCAATTAGAGACGCTACTGTTAATACAGAGAAACTCGATGTATACACCGAGTGTAACGTGTATAGTGTCGTAGTGTAAAGACTGACTGATCTAGATGTGACACTGAGTGATTTAGATTCCGTAGACTTTTTATTAGGGAGAGTTAAGGTATAACGAGATCTTATGTTTGTAAAGTAGAGCCAGTCCAACTGGTGAAGATTCTTCAAATTACAGAAGACTGCAGCAGAACATTGCGCTACTATGCCTTAGGGATGTCACATATTAGTGATTTTGTCTAAAATGGAACTTGAATGCCTACTGTCGGTTCTATATATAACATATTCTTTGACATTTCCATTTTCCATACTGAGAGTTACATATAGAATTAAACATTCCTCGTGAAGTTTACCGATGCGGGTTAAACTTTGATACATTATAGTACCCTAAATAATATAATATTTCTGTTAACTTTTAATACCTCCTGTCGATTCTATGGGATATATAAAGTATTCTTTGACATTTCCATATTGTAGTGAGCTAAATATTATTGAATTGAATATTCTTCGTGAAGTTTACCGATGCGGAGTGAACTTTGATACATTATAGTACTCTAAATATTATATTATACATCAAGAAGGGTGAGGCTTTTGCCCAGCAGTGGGACACAACAGGCTAATAAAAATAATATATTATTTCTGTCAACTTTAATGCCTACTGTCGTTTCTATGAGATATACGAGATATTCTTCGACGTTTTCATATAATAGTAAGCTATGTATTATAGAATTAAATATTCTTCGTGAAGTTACAACCAATGGGGGGTGAAGCAATATTATAGGGCCCTAAAATTAGCTTTTCAGCGTTAAAGGGCAAAGTTTGAATGTGTCGTGAATTACACCGCGCGGGTCGCTTTGAACCCAAATTATAGCCTTTAAAGACATGCGCGAGTATACTAGCATCACTACACGGGTTCGCTCGGGTTAATGTAGATTTAAGCGATGCCGAACGGCCGCACGTAAGATATTTCGCTTCTTCTATTTACACGAGTATCTATATGTATATAAAAAAGAAAAGGTTGCCTAACACGTAATCTCGAAAGCAGCGGGGCGCATAATGATGAAATCAGACAAGGAATAACTAACTAAGAAATAGCAAATGTCCTTATACAGCTGCCTATGAAACTCGTTTAGAGTACTTTAAACCGTATAAACTAGAGAAACGTAGGAAGATTATAAATCTCATATCCCTATATAAAAAAATCAATAATAAAATTGAATGTGAGAAAGAGGTACTGGTATCCGGACGCGTCGGCCCAATTCGGCTACAAGCGCGACACTGCCTCTAACTAAACATGCCTTTCGAAACACGGAGGTGGTGGGATATTTGAAAACCGGTGTTAGAATGGGTCACCCATCTATCCCCCGGCCGCGATTGGAACTACTTCACCTTGCGATCGACTCAAAAGCCGACAACCGATTGAGCTACCACAAAACACAATAAAACAAACATTTAATGTGAACAAATAATACTGCCAAACCTTGTTTAAGCCGGTCTCGCATTGAAATCACTATTGACACTGAAAATTCTCGGGAGGAAAATAAAAGGAGGAAACGTGAAAGGCGGAAAGTTTGCCGCGGAAAGTGGGACGCAATTACCGGCGCAAAGAGACGCAACGGGGTCGGGACGCGCCGGGAAGACGGGAAAGACCTGGAGCCGTGGGCGATTGCTTTATAAGTTTATATACGTGATATTTATATATACCTACGTATATCCCCTTTTGACTAGCCCGTTGGCGCAATGGGCAGTGACCCTACCTTCTGCTCCAGGGTTCGTGGATTCGATTCCCACGTCGAGTCTGGGTGTATTATAAATATGTATATATTTATATAATTCTACAAAAAAAAAAAATATTTGAGTATAACAGGCGTCTGTTACCTATAACACTAACAATATTAAGTAGTCTACCTTAGGAACAGACGTCCGTATGTCATATACTCCTGTATATATTTATTTATTTATAAACAACCTTAAACAACACTTTTTTTTCTTCTTCTTATTCGTTCACTCTTGGCAGAGTGGTCTTCGTCATGGAACACTATTTATTTATTTTATTTATTATTTTTTTTATTTTATTTATTGGCTTAAAATAGTCAAAGGCAGTATGTACAGAAATGAAACAATTAGATTTATGCTCGCACCCCCACTATTTAACGGCTCTATAGTCCTCATAGATATCCAGTAATCCCCCCGATAAAGCGGTAGGTTTATTACAGGAAAACGCGCTGTAGGATTAGTCTCGTACAACGCGCTTGTACGGCCACGAATGTGCGAAAGCGAAATTATAGATATTATAATATTATATACCTATTATAGAATAATATTAATGCGTTATAAGAGCACTGTGTTGTATAATGCCAAGGAAATGAATTCCTTTTCTAGACAGGCTACAAAGTTAGTGTAGAACATAGTATTTGTCAATGAATATAAAGTGGCCAAGAGCGTGTCAAAACACGCTTACATAGAAGGGTTCCGTATCTGATACGCGATAAAGGATAAAAGTATTTGTTAAATAACTTCAAACGTGTCTGGTTACGCTCAAAATATTTTTTTCTAATGAGTTTTAGCATGTCCTATCAAAATGGAAAATTTCAAGTCTCTACATCTAATAGTTTGGAAATTCTACGGTGGACTGACAGACCGATACTGTAGAGTTTCCTTGTAGGGCTACGGAACCCTAAAAAGGTCAAAATACTGATATGCCTTCGGTTAATCGTTAAAGGCCGAACTAATTTTACCTAGAAAAACCTGAACTTAACTTGAGCTTTCGTTTAATATAAATGTATAAAAGCAAAACCTATCACGTAATCTCGAAAATCGCGTGACATACAAAGATTAAAGTCGACGAGGAGGTAGACTTTAGGTACAAGACGCCCGCTAAGACCAAATTTTTCAATAGGATCAGATTTATGAAGTCTAGGGACTTTTGCTTGTTTATATAAAACAAGCGGACCCGGTACAGGCTGTAATGCCCGAAAGTGGGGTTACTTACTAGTTACTACATTCTATTATCCTATAATATTATTCCCTTTCCCATTCCCTTTACCTTTCCTTGTCTGAATATTAAATAGTCAAAAGCACTAAGAGGTTATATACAGCTGAAAATCAGTGTCGTGTTTTTGTTTTGCGTTTGACGCAAACTTAGCGCGCTTAAAACTGAGCTGTACACCGTTTTCACGAGGTAGTGCAGACAGTGTAGTTAAGTTAGTAAGTAGTATAGTTATTAAGGTTGCAAGATATGTGTACTTTTTGGGTGAACAAAAATCATGGAACTCGCGTCATCGTCACCAAA
>JANCMC010015091.1:463982-513137 GCA_024363005.1 Charaxes varanes
GTCAAACTGACTTTAATGAAGTCAAAGTCAAACTGACTTTAATGAAGTCAAAGTCAAACTGACTTTAATGAAGTCAAAGTCAAACTGACTTTAATGAAGTCAATGTCAAACTGACTTTAATGAAGTCAAAGTCAAACTGACTTTAATGAAGTCAAAGTCAAATGGACTTAGATGAAGTCGAAGTCAAACTGACTTTGATAAAGTCAGAGTCAAACTGACTTTGATGAAGTCAGAGTCAAACTGGCTTTGACGAAGTCAAACTGAATTTGGTGAAGTCAAAATCAAACTGACTTTGACTTGAAAGCTTGTGGATGGATGATGTGGCTTATTTTACGTTAAAACACTACGTACCTGTGTTGACAGCTTTCTGCCACAAAATGGTCATTCGGTCCTCCACGCCGTTTACACCGTTGGGTATTTTGGCGAAGTTGTCCTTCCCCTTCTCCTTGTCCTTCTCGTGGAAGGACAACAACCACCAATAGAAAACAATTAATGATCTGCTACCTTTAACACTTAATGAGGATTGTGCCTTCCTTAACTTACATTCTAAATTCCTTTGATAGGCATAGAAATTTCATTCTCGTATAGAAATTAATAAACGATGATCTCTTTATCAAAACTGACCAAGTCAAAATGGACCTCAAGGCCTCTTTTACCACTATCTACAAGTAATAATGTTTTTCGTGCATTATTACCGCGTATGTATACGAGTTCCCTATTGTCAAATCTTATCGAATTGAATATTCGAATCAGAAATTTCAAAGCTGCGCTTTCTTCTCTCATACTGAAGCACAGGATAAATATTGGCTAAGAGCATGTCTAGACGCGCTTATATTTCTACATAAGGAACCCTTTCAGGTTCTCTAATACGCGCTAGAAAGATATTTGTTGAATAACTTCAAAAGTTGTTGTCCGATTTCGCTCAAAATAATTATCCTAGATAGTTTTTAGCATAAGCTATCAAAATGGAAAATTTCAAGTCTCTACATCTAAGTTTGGAAATTCTGCCTCTCCTCATACATTTAAATTAAAAAAACTTCTTAGTTATGCTTAAAAATCCTAGATTAGGCCACAAACAAATAAAGGCCCCACAGTCACATCCGCTACAAACGGGCCCTGGTATTCAACGGGGATAACACTAGGAAGAAGAAGAAGTATACCTATATTGGAAGAAGAAGATTAAGGATCGATGTTCAAAAACTGCCACTCCTACACAATTTTGTACCAAATTTTATGCATAATTTATAAGAAGCAAAATGATTAATTATGTGATATAATATGCCCAACTAGCTGTGCCCGCAACTTCGTCCGCGTAAAATTAGGTAAAAAAATAGATTCAATTTAGCTTCATGACACATAGCCTTGACCGACAAATGGCCTATCTAACACGGAAAGAATTTTTCAAATCGGAAGAGTATTTTCTGAGATTAGCGCGTTCAAACTCATGAGAAGTTTTTGGATATGAAATTATATACATAGAACTTGCTGTATAAATTAATTTTATATAAATAAATAAAAAAAACAAACGCAAACACACCCTTCATTATTATGTTAGTGAAAAATAACGCAATGACCTTGTTAGTTTTTTTTATATATAAAACAAGATGCCATGGAGATATTTGAAAAACCAGCGTTAGAATAAGAACGGTAAGAAATGCTTTACCTAGCGAATAAGCTAAAACCTCCTCAATTATTAATTATTGTTGCTGGGAATTTGGGGTTACAGCAATTTACGTGGGGGGGTATCGATTTATGGAGACCCCTTAAACCCCCTTAAGTCGGTTATGTCGCGAAATTCGTTTTAACGGATGACTACTTACAAAAACTACCTCCTTGCCGAATTTCATCTTTGTACATTCTACAGTTTTTCAAATTTCGTGTTACGTGACCTTCCGCTTTTAGTCACCAAAATCTATCCTTAGACTATTTGCGAGGTAGTCTTTGATATCGTTACGCTTAGAGATTCTCAAAAAATAATATAAAATAATTTTATACGAACATTATTTTTCTGCGAATGCAAAACAGGGGTTTCCCTTTTATTTGTTTCCGTATTTAAAATTAATATAGAAGGTGACGGCATACAATACATCGAAGTATATGTGGAAATTTTGCAAAATGAATCTTTTCAAGAGACGTTAGTAATTATTTCTGTTATCTAGGGATTTAATCGAGGATAATAATATCTTAACGACTTATCAACGTCGGTCTTTATGTTCAGACGGTTTAATAATACTTCTAGCGTTAACATTTAACTATGCGCCCCACTTGATAATTGACATGAATATGTTACCAATGTTGAATAACTCAGATAGATGACATACAGACTTAATTTTAAGTGATTTAAAGTTTACCTGTGTTTCGGAGGGGGGCGATGATATTCTGTTACACAGTTTAAGCTTTTACAGTATCATCGTTGCCTTTTTATAATTGTGCAAATTCAGTTTCTTTAAATAAATGAATTTCAATTTAAATATATAAAAATATAGCACCATCTATTGGTCGATTACTCCACCAACCGCCGGACGCTCTATCCCCATATATTAAATCTATCGTATCTTCTAAGATATCAATTTAGACGATGTGGTTGTAAAAGGCAATTTTGAGCTGCATAAAATTTACAAAGTATCTAGCGTATTTAGTTAAATATTCAAGATACATTGTACATTTTATAATACGGTATACAATTGTATTAATAGTGGTATTCTTTAAAATAGTTTCGTAAATACGGTAAAGTACATAATTTTTTTTTCATATGTGAAAGATAAAATGTTTACTGTGAATATATATGCCATCCGTACTTTTTATAGATCTTTTTAAGATATATAACGCCGTAATAAGTTATTTTGTTCTGTCTCGTAAATATCAACCGTAATATTATTTTTCAGGCAGTCATAGATGCGAACATCTTCCCGACACTAATAGATATATTAAGAAACGCCGAATTTTATAATTTTAATGTCATACGTAATGTTTAAACAATTTAGTCCATAAAATTATTTTTGCGAAGAACTTACAGAGAATGGTACCCGAAAACAAAATCTACATCCAACCTCTCTGATGGAAAATTTTGGACACTCAACAAATCGAATAGAATGCAAACGAGCAGGCGGTTCTCCTAAGTGACTACCGACGCCCATGGACAACTGCAACACCAGATAGATCGCAAACGCGTTGCCAGCCTTTGAGAAATGAGTATGCTCTTTTCTTGACGGTCCCTAAGTCGTATCCGTTCGGAAATATAGACGCTGGTAATTGATTCAACAGAGGTTTTCGCGGCAATAGCGGCGTGACGAAAGTAATAAGAAATCATTTAAATTATGTATTTATGTGATAAAATAAGATACACGAAGCTTAACACAGATGTAAATATTTTTGTATTGCGGGCGAGATTAATGGGGATTAACAAAAAAAAGAGGAAACTAAAAATACAACAATCCGCCATGACAGCTTTTAGGATTAGGCGGTATGACGTTCGGTTTCGAACGTAAAAGTAAGTAAAACTATCGAAAATGTTCGTGCTAGGTCCTATGATACTTACCGGTAGCCTTTGGAAATCGCCAAGGGGACTCAAAGACGCTAAAGCAAGTAGTACTTGTAGAACTTACAGTTCCATGGGAGACCAACATCCCCAAAGACCATCTGTTAAAAACGTAGTCTTCCTTTGCAGTGGTTGAGCGTATCGACCTTCACTCCCATCTTTGATGATGATTTCATTCCTCGCTGTAAACCTACCACCTTGGTGTGCCTTTCTACTGAAGTAATCGCCATTCATAGATATACCAAACTATATGTACTCAAACCAACGGAATGGCATCGCACCTATGGACGGCGACCCTTATCAAATGCTTAGGGATTATTTGGAATTAATCCAACAAATAGTATGTGCTATAATCTTCACTTAATTAGACGAAGGTCTTACAGATATGTTATATTCAGGATTTAAGTAGAATCCTCTTAAAATGGAGGAAGAAGGAACTTAGACTTTTAAGATAGAAGCACACTTTTTCTCAAATGTTGGCAACGCTTCTGAACGCCTTCTGGTATTGTATTTGTCCATGGATGTCGGCAAACACTTCGGTTGCTTGACTCATTGACATACATATATATAACAAAACATAGAGAGAGTTATCAATTCAGTTAGCTTATACCTTGTGTTTATCACGTGGAAGAACGTTGTTGGCGATTATTAAAGGTCACACATTTCGTATGGTTCGGATACCTCCACAGTATGGTAAATTTGCTTTATTAGAATAGTATGAAGTGTACCAAATGGTCTGCATATTTATTTGTATATATGTGTTTATTATAAATAATTTTAGTTGCAAATTTTATTTATAAATATCCTGATATGAGGTAATAAAAAAGCATCATCTGTATAATCCAGATTTGATGCCAGTTTTTTGTACTAGGTTTATTTAGATATCTTCATTATAAATAGAAAATGAATAAATATATATGACACACGGACGTCTGTTCCTAAGATAGACAACTTAATGTCAGTTTTATAGGTAATAGACGCCTGTTATACATCAATATTTTTTTTTAAATTTATAGATGCATAGATATAGATAATATACTCAGACTCGAAGCGGAAATCGAACTCACATGCTCAGAGCGGAAGGTAGGGTCACTGCTAACTGCGCCAACGGGCCAGTTAATACACTTGAATTTGTATATAAACACGAGAACGTTTTTTTATTATCAATGGAACAATGATAAAGAAAGAAGAATTTTTTTTTTTTTTTTTATTGGAGATAGGCAAGCGCTTGACCGCAGTCACACTTGATAAAGTGTAGATGCGGTCTGGTTCCTTCCTCTGCAACGCGATGGACCCGGCACCCGCACGGTGAATCCATGGAATGCTAAGAAATTCGTCTCTCATGATTCAACTTGGCACAGTTACAGTTTATATAGAACATGGTGTGCGAATGCGAATATATTTATTGAATATGTGTTATTAAATACATTAAATTATTAAAATGAAATCAATACCAAACGATTTGCAAAAACATGTATACATTTTACTAGATTGTGTCAAACCGTAGTCGTGGCGACCGAATGTATATTGATTGCCAAATATGACAATGAACTAACTATAGCTTGAAATAAGCTTGTACGGAAATCTAAAGACTTGTGGGTGAATAGCGACCACACGAAGATCTGTAGTACTGCTCTTATTATTTCTATCTACTATCGATAGTTGATATAAAATGACGCAAGTAAAGCCACGACTATAAATAAGTATTGAATAACAAACGAACACTATCCTGAAATGCTATTCCGTAGTAGTTGTATACATTAGTTTGTAAGCTGGAACTTTCTTCTCGAAAATAAGTCCTGTTGATTTATCCAATTCCTCCAGAGGTATATTTAAGAGGGTTTTCCATCCATTCTTTTCAGCTGCCTTCTGGCTTCCTAATGCTGTCTTACTATTTACTACAATCTATTTTCCTATAATATTTTCCCCGTTCCCGTTTCCTGTCACCTTCCATAATGTTTCACTATCTTAACGTTACTGGCTTAAACATGAAAGATAGACATATGCTATCGCGAATTTTTTTGTAGGACTATTTAAGATAAACATTCCCTTCATACATTATATAAGTGTTACTCTAACGGTGTTTGCAGCGCACGTCAGAATACCTCACAGATGGAATTTTCTCCTACTTACTTGACATTTATCTTTATATTTTGGACAATTCACACAACATCTTTATAATTTATAGTCTGTGTTATTCTTACGTTGAAATGATATGAGTGTAAAGTTTTATTAAAATCCATGCAGTAGTTTTTCCGTGAAAGAACGTCAAACATACATCCATACATCCATGCGTACATTACTTTCACGTTTATAATGTTAGTAAGATGAAATCTTCAGAATACTTTAATTCTTTCAAATTCAATCGCTTATAACGAATTACATTGAACGGCTGGTCCGTTGGCGCAGTAGGCAGTGACCATGCTTTCTGCTCCGGGGGTCGTGGGTTCGATTCCCACCTCGAGTCTGGGTGTATTATCTATATGTATGTATTTATATATTTCTAAAAACGCGACATCAATGCCGTCACTTGACGTGACAGCATCGCCGCCACTTCACGTCGATCTTACGTGAGAAAGAGGTATATTCTTGCCTTCCGAAAGACGGAGGTCAGATAGTTAAAAACTAATGTTAGACTGGCCCTTTTACCACAAATACCTCTACCACTCGGCTGCGGTAAGAACTATTTAACCTAGTAATGGACTCAAATTCCGACCACTAGTTAAGCTACGACGTCCTCCGTCTACGACTTTTACTATCTATATAGACATTCAAACAAAATATTCTGCTGTTGAAGACCGGTTAAGATCTCATTGTACCAATAATGAGCAATGCATACTATACAACATATATCTTTCAGGAACACTAGGATAAGGGTTAGCGTCCACGCTACGCTCTACTGGAGCGATTATTGTGCAGATTTGCCTGCTTCCGTCCAGGCTTTTCTGTGTTCCATATAAAATTGATTGACAAATAATATTTGATTTTGATCTGATTGCCTGTCTAGGTTTAGTCCCACATACGCTCCAGTCTATCTGCACAGGTTGACCTCTCTGCTAAACATGGGGTGGAACCAGTCTTTATAGATTCTTACAGAAAGTGCATTGTCTTCCTGAATAAGGCTTTGATGAAAAATTTATATAGAAAAATGGGAAATTGCCAGTAACACATCTCTGTTAAGGGCAGATTAAGGGAAAGGAGGTGATGATCTCCACTATTTAGTACAATGAAATTGATTTCCTCCAGGACCCTAGACAGAAACATAATGATTTTATACTCTTATAATAAATAGTGAGAGACTCATACTGATTTTCTTCACTTATTGTTTATCTATATATTAATATGTGAAGCAAAAATCATTCGAAATTTTTTACAAAAATTGTGCTAACACTGTGTGAAATTTGGCACAATATAGTTTATATAGAGAATGGTATGTGAATGTTGATATCTTTATAAAATTTGCATTGCGCATAAACTCAAACAAAACCTAACGCACACCAATACCAAACAATTTGCACACATATGTATACCTTATTATATAGCATGGTGTCAAAAGCATTACATGACAACCCTGACAAAGTAACAATGTATTTTATTCATTTAATATAATTAAATTGTCAAATATTCTATTACTAAGCACAAGCTACACAAATCTAAAGAGTTGTGGCTGAATTTTCACCAGCCCGCAATCTCTAGAATTTATGTAAATAAATTAACAGTAATCAGGGCATCCACCAAGTCAGACATTTATTGATAAAATTACCATTGTATTTTCTATCAAAATCATATTTTGATACTATGTTATTATAAGTGTACAAATAAACATATATATATTGAAACCTCACTGAATACAGTGGTAAAGTCAAACACAATATCAAAAATATTCTACTAAAAACTACCCTTCATTTGATTCATTTGATTTAACACAAACTACATTTTTTATTTTTCCTGTAAAGTAAGAGATTAGTAGTTACCATTTTATTAGGTGAGGGGCAACTGTATGTACTTGCAAATAGTTTAGGTTTACCCTAACAATAACTATGGCAAAAAATGCTGACAAAATTCTTAACATATAAGGAGTTGTTGAAACTTATAAATTAGCAAAACATAAAGAGAAAATATCTTAAGGCACTGGTAAATTTATTGAGCTACCTGAGCTTAAAAATTTCTGTGTATCATCTACAATAATATTACTTTTCTGTTGTGACTGCAACCTAAAATTATTTCATATCAAGTTTTATTAATCCTTCTGCAAGAATTGCATTTTGTTTAACCATCTATATAGTAAGTTTCAAGTTTATTCTACTAAGTCTTTCTCTTTCAACCAGTTCAATTCAAAGTGTCAGTTTTTTTACACAGTAGACTTATTTCTTTTTAATAAATTAAGTTTTCTTTAGATTATTTTTTCCTTATTTACTATGATTAAGTATTGAGAAGAACCAAACAATTTTTTAAACTTGGTTATAATGTATTAATATTTTTATAATTATTCAGAAATTATTTCAACAACTACTTTTCCTTCTTTCTTATCTGCATTTGTTTTTGATGGTATCAAATTAAGTTAATTCAATTTCGCAACTCTGTCATATCAAATGCTTTGTTTTAACATTTTTTTAACAGTGTCAACAAACATAATTATCATATTTTATTGCATGTGTACAATAAATTTCCATTATCTTAATGAATATGTTTGGACAAATATAGAATCTCTATTTTTTTGCACTGTGATGTACCTATAAATGATGGAGCAATTATTTTCCACAGTAACAATGTTTTTTTCTCATATCAATAAAGGTCATGTATTTTTCTGTACCCATGACATGTATACACACTTTAGAGATGATCAGTATAATTGTACAGGTTTACAAGGTTAATAAAAATAAACCGGACAAGTGCTAGTCAGATACCCACACTTAGGGTTCCGTACCATCACATAGGATACACTGTGCGGTCTACTCCACCCTTGACCACAACCGATGGAAACTTATCATTCGTGGACACGATCCTCAGCAGTGAGGGAACAAGAAAGAAGACCATCACATAATACTTTACCAGGTAATTTTAAAATTTTTATAATTTTCTTAAGATTCCTTTTATTTTGACCAAACCACTGCAATTTTTTATTGCACATTTACAGCTTACACAATTTTTATATTACTTCAGGATATAGCTTCTTGCCAAATTTAATGATTCTTGGTAAATGGGAAGTACTCTATAGGTTTTCATTCCCTTTGTAAATATGAGAAATGTGATATAAATGACCATCTTTTTTGCTTGCATAGACATAGAGGGTTGATTTTTTTTACAGGTTTAAGGGATCACAGACTTTAGTATTTTGTATACATTTTAACTGTATATCAGAGAAAGAGGGTCTTGACAGGCAGCGGGACAACTAAGCGTCCACTATGGGTACCTATTTCCTTTGCAGGTATGGAACCCTAAAACAAAATTGCATCAAAATTTGTAGCTGAGAAATTTTAAAAGAACATACAAAATTTGTACAGCCCTCAAAAATGTAGCAGTTCATATTTTAATGTTTCACTGAGTTAGATATTCAATGCAACATATGTAAGAAGATGTATAGAGCTAGGAAGTAAATAAATTACTTTAAATTAGTAACATATAGGAAATTAATAAATACCAAAGGTAATCTGAGTATTATGATCGTCAAAATGTATGATTATTATATATGTGCCTATTTCATATTTTAGTAAAGAAAGAACTCATAGGTCTATCTATACACATGATCTGACTACTTTCCTAACTGAAAGCCTTTTCAATCTTTTTTAAATTTATTTAAAATTTCTGAAGCTGAAAAACAATTATTACACTAAACTAATATGAATCATATGAAAGATTTTTCATAAAAAAAATTTGTAAGGTACCAAAAGGGTACAAGGATTAAAAATTGTAAATTAGCCAAATGGAAACTTGTATAGTTTACTAGTACTAGAATTTTATAATTTGTGTAACTAATTTGAAGTTTTTCAACATTATTTTTAATCAAGTTTTTTTTCTTTATATGCAGTGTAATTTGTTCATTCAATTTATGTATAACCTTTAAAATAAACTAATATTTTGTATGCATGGTGACTTTATTCTATTATTAGTAATTATGGTTGTGATTTAAACTTAATAAATGTAATTCTCTTTAGCATATTAGAAATGTATTTTTTTAATAATACCTACCAACTATTTATTATCATTGAACCGAGTTGTTCAAATAATTGCATGTACTAATGTTCCTAACAATTATAAGATATTGAATCGCTAATTTTCTAATTGTTAAGCAAATAAACACTTTCGTTCAAATACGGAACAATAATAACACATACCAGCATACTAATTTGCAAAGAGAAAGCTCATTATGTATGACCATGTATAAATGTTAACCAATTTGTGCCTCTTCTGTATGAACTAATGAATTTCAAATACGTTACAAACCGCAAAGACTCCTGTAAAGATCGCTACTGTAAATTCAATACATGGGTGCGGCCGTAAGCCCGGCAATTGTGTATGCGACAAACCATACCTAGAAGCAACAATTTTATATCTTTCGAAGCCTGAATGCCATCTTCTTTCAAGGTCCTATCGATCTGTCGGTTTCGGGCAGCCGCTGCGCGCTCTTCGGCCGACTGAGAACACCCCATATCGGCAGCTGTTCTTGTGCCTTCACCACCGTTCGCCCCGACTCCCAAGCCGGGCGCGCTCTCACCGCTTCTTGCCTTTGAGAAATGAGTATGCTCTTTTCTTGAAGGTCCCTAAGTCGTATCCGTTCGGAAATACCGCAGCTGGCAACTAATTCCAAAGAGAAATTGTGCGAGGCAAAAAGTGTCTCGAAAAGCGTACAGTTGTGGACTTTAGGACCTCGAGGTGATGAGGGTGGAATTAAAAATTACAATTACAAAGAAGTCGTACATGTGAAATGAAAACCATATTTAATTTGTTTTGTATATTAAAAAAGTAAACAGCCTTAAAAATACCTTAATTATTTAGAGTACCTATTATTCAAAAGTTGAAGGATAAATAGTTGGAGGATTCATGTCTGGAGGGTCCTTGGTTGATCATCAAATATACTTATATTATTATAAATACTAGATTCAAGAACAAAAATATAATTATTTCATTAGTTTACTGTATAATATAGAATACGCACATTCACATACATACATATACAAATGGCAGTTTTGTTTAAAGCAACTAGTAACTGCACTACCTCAATAGTTCAGACATATCAAAAAATGATGCCGTAGCCTTGCAAAAGCGGGTCAATAACCTCACCGATGTTGCCAAAATAGCGCTCGAAATTTCCAGTTCTATCGCAAAGTTGTCCAAAACTTATGACTCTTTCGAGTTTGAACGAAGTTCTTGTCACGTTAGGTTATAAAGTAAAATAACTTTAATTAAGTCGAAACGGATTTAACTTTTCGACGATTCTGTGAATGTATACATAAATCGTAATATGGGGCACAGTACAGTGTTGCGTCAATGCCAAAGTTGCATTAGATGTCTTAAAACATGACCAATTGTCATTTACAAGTATTATTTTTGACCTCTGAACCGGAGTTCAAAAGTTATCTTCCAAAAATGTAATATAACCTCAAACTGAACGTAAGCTATCTGATCATAAACAATAAGAGTTTATCGTGATTCGCTTTCCTGTGTAGGATATATCGAAGATTATAATAAGTTGATGAACTGTCACGTCAATTTTAACCGGATAATGAATAAACAAAAATATGTCTTTTTATTTTATAAAAGAAAACCCCCGTACAAATTAATGCTATAGAATGCGAGATAGTTAAAAAAATAAAGAAATTAATTTTTCATATTATTTGCATCTTGACGCAAGGGAAAAACCACCATGTACCATGAATGGACATTGGGAAAGATTATCTATATGAAGCCGATGAGTTTGTTTGTTTGCTTGCTTGAACGCGCTAATCTCAGGAACTAGTGGTCCTTCTTAATTGACTATACCTAGCACGTTAACAAATTTAAAAACATAGGGGAAACATTAAAACAATTTGTTTTGATTTTACCCCTATAGCTTTAAAACGATCTTTAAGAAGCTTTGTGTGTACTTTTGAGGTGTGTAATCGGATCTGTGTCACGATTGCAAAATGTTTTTAAAAAAAATTTTGGTACCTTAAGTTTTTTATGTTAGAATAAACGTTTAGAATTATTAACATACATCACAATGTCATCACGAATTTTAACATTCCTTATTTTGAAAATTTCGGTTTCGATAAAATTTTTGCATTGTCCTATAATTATTATTAAGCTAACGTTCTGAAAAAAAAAGAAACACCTGCAAGTATTATATATGTTTAATTATTTTATATAATGTTTATTTATCTGCAGTAATTGCTATGCCTAAATTTTTATCTAAATATGACCCACCAGGTTTTAAGTAATATAAAAAGAGGATAGTTCCTCTTTTATTATGTCTTCATCTATTCTAGACTTATATGTGTTAAGGTTTTTTCATGAGACAACGGACCTCCAAAAGGCACCACCAAAATTCGTCGGTAAGAATGAATAGCAATCGTTAATATTGACCATTAATACGGGCTGTCTCACAGAAGAAGATATTTTAATAATACTAGAAACACTTTGAGGTATTTCTTATAGTCTCGGTAGAAAAAAGTTAACTGTAGTTAGAACGAGTTTTTTTTTTTAATTTGTGTTAAATGTGGGTCTGATGATATGCCAGCGGGATTGGGGCTTGAAGGGAGTACCTTACGGATTTCAGTTCGACTGTCAACCGATTAGCTATCGAGGTTTTATTTAGCCTTTATCGGCTTTATATACGTTAGCTTACAAATAAATAAATAAATAAATATATATATATATACATAAATAAATAACTATAAGACACACGGACATCTGTTTCTAAGGTAGACAACTTTAACGCCTTTGTTTATAGGTAACAGACGTCTGTTATACATACATATTTTTTTGTAGAAATATATAAATAATACACCCAGACTCGAGGTGGGAATCGAACACGCGACCTCTGGAGCGGAAGGCAAGGTCACTATCCACTGCGCCAACGGACCAGTCAAATGCTATATATACGAAGACAGACGTTACTAATCAATTTTTTGGATAATTTATTGTGTGTGTTGCGGACAGATGATACGCGAAGAGGGACATAGCGACGTCTTTGATCGGGGACGTCGGCAGCCCAACTAAGCGTGCCAATTCACTGACATTTTCCAACGTAAATTGGATTTTAAATTATAACTCGAGTAGGGACGCGTGGGGATATTTTATACCGCTTAATTTCTAGCTAAATTTCTAAAAGCCTCGTGTCACTTTGTCACAGTAATTAAAAGGACGTCGCTAATGTTAAACTGACAGAGGTGTTGTTCGTAATTAATTAATATTATACTTTATTTTACACTAGCTTTTCGCACGTCGTTGTTTAACAAGTTTTTTAATGACGGAAAAATATATTTTTCTTTACATATAGCGAAATATTTGGACATATTACTCATTTCGTTTAGATTATGACACTAAAATGTACTTTTATTAAGTATTAAGCCATTGTTTATGTAATTTTGACAAAACCAAAAACAACCCACCCCACATGAGACTGGTTACGTAATAAGATCCTCATAAAATGTTCAAATGAATTATTACCAGGATTCTGCGAACAGCAGCATTGAGTTAACCTATTATTTTTATTGTTAACTGACTTTTAGTCTTGGGTTTTACACGGGGGAAGAAGTGCCCTAATTGAATTCGCATGAAACTTCAATTAGGACACTTCTTAGATCGCACGTTCGTATAAACTAAGTTCGATCGCATCGCGCACCGTTGAGGCACATCGGAAAGTCAGTGTAGTGCTGTCCTGGTGGCAGATTAGGTGGTGTAGCTTTCGGGTTGCAGCATTACACCGATTTTCCCTCGCATTCATTTGCGGATTAAAGTAAAGCAGTTTAGTTTTTCATGCGTGTCATGGATTTCCGCAATATAACGCCTAATTCTATCAGTCACCTAATTCTATTTTAAATCGCATAATTCTCTACTCTTATCGAGGAATTATAATGCGTTAAAAATATTCGATCTTGGCTCCGAAACCTAAATACCATCACAAAACTATCAAAAATAACAACGAAACACATAAAATCAGTAACTTGATTAAATATATTTCTTACTGCCGAACCCGGTAAATGCTATCCTACCCTAACGTTGGGTTACTAACTATTTACCACATTCTATTATCCTATAATATTATCCCCATTCCCATTTCCTTTCCCTTCCCCATTTATAATTATTCACTATTTTAACGTTAATGGCTTCAACATGAAGAGAAGTCGCGGGTTTTTTTTATAGAACTATTTAATATAAACATTTCCTTCTTACACTGTATATGTGTAATTCTAACGGTTTTTGCCGCGCACGCCATAACAGCTCGCAATTGGCAGAATTTTCGCAGAGAATAAATGTTTTTCATTCATTCATTCATTCAATATTCTTATTTTTTTCTCAACTTAGTGTCAAACTTAGCAATCGAATGATTCACCATGGGGTAAAAGGTTGATCGAGTTGCATTGCGTTGTAAAATCGAGGCTATGTCTGGGACATGCGACCCAAATATAGATTTTGGAGATTCCTTTATCGCTTATTCTTTTAGCTCTTTCCTTTTAGCTTTATTCCTTTATAGTCGGCAAGGCGGGTGCTTCGGGCCGCAAGTGGCCCGCGAACCCTCAGTTTGCGGCCCGCGACTGTTTTGTAAATGGCATGTTGACAATTTTTACAAAACGGTTGTTTTGTAAAAGTCTTATAGATAGATAAAAATGACGAAGATCGTGTCAAGATACGCTTATATAGAAGGATTCCGTATCTGATACGCTATAAACGTATTTGTTAAATAATTTCAAAATTTGTCGTTCGATTTCGTTCAATATAATTTATCTTAAGAGTTTTTAGCGTGTTCTATCAACATGGAAAATTTCAAGTTTCTACGTCTAATAGTTTGGAAATGCTTTGGGGAGGGACCACCTTACGGGCAGACAGACGGACGGAGCGAAATTATATGAGTTCCTTGTAGTCACAACTAGAAGAGAAACAATATATTTTTGTTATATATGTGTATTATGTATGTAATTATATACTAGCTTTTTACTGCGACTTCGTCCGCGTAAAAAAAAGCTGGTATCTAACAACTATAAACTATCTCGTTGCTAAAATCATTTTTAGATATACACCCCGAGTTTTTCGAGATTTCGTGATTAGTACCTTTCGCTTTTATATATGTATATAGATATATAATCAAGCCTTTAACGATTTTAAATTTATAAATTAATTAGAATCTTATTCAGTTCAGAAGTTAAGATAAGATATGTTAAAACTAATGTTTTTTTAGAAACCTCTCAGTTTTGTAGCTCATATTTTATTTCCGTTCATAACATGTATATAAATAAAAGAATGGGGTTATTTTAAGTGTTTTTGTTTATATAATAATGGACATTGGGGAAGCCGCTTTCGTGTAATTGATGACTACCGACGCTCACAGACAATTGCAATATCCGAAAGCTTATATCTAAAAGTTTTTTTTTAACGTTTATACGTATTTATGGTATGTTTTATTCTTTTCGTTTTGTTCCACAAATCCTTAAGTCATCACATACAAATTTGAAACAGCTATTTTGAAGTCACAGATTGTGTGTGCAAATAAATTAAAATTTTAATTTACTGTTTTTTATATACAACGAATTTTTTAATTAGTTAGGATATGCAGTGTAAATACCTATTATACTAGCGGACTCGGAACACGCTGTCCGTTACGTTGAGTATATTACTATTCACTACATTCTATGATCCTGTAATATCATTTCCGTTCCCGTGCCCGATCCGTTCTCGGTCCCGTTCCGATCCATTACATTAGAAATAATTCAATACGGTGGTTAAGTATTCGTTTTCCGCGCAATTTCCTTATTTTTTTCTGTCATAAGAACCTTCTCCTGACAATAATAAACACAACAAAAAAAGGATTAGTAAAATCGGTTTAGACGTTCACGTGTGATGCCGTGACCAAGGTAAATTGAAATACATTTATATATATAGATAAATTTAACTTTTGGATGTGTAATTAATGAGATAAATTATATGAATAAAATTGCTTACTGATATGATTTAGAAATTTATGCAAAGTAATTTAAATATTCCCGGTTGATCTTTTTATAAATTAAACGCATGAACATATAAAAGGTTTTTATATCAGCGCCTCTGTTATTGAACAAAGCATTTGTTTGTATTTTTTCTTATCAATTTTAATTATAAAACTGATCGGGGCAGGACGGCGACTTTGTGCGACGTTCGCTTGCGTCGGGCCGGACGCGCGCGAGGCGCGTGCGCGATTCGTAATGGCCTGCTCGCTTACACTGAGCCTAAGCTGGGATACACGCGCGACAGGTACCGCAGAATAAATCGCAAGCCTCGATCGATATCGACAGATAGGCGTCGGTTATAGAGCCGAAAGGGTCTTTTGCAACAGACTTTGTGGAAAGAACAAGAGATCGTATTTACGTTTAAAATTAATGGAGCATTCTTTAAATTTCCGAATACAATCGACGGGTTCAGAAAGGGAAAAATTAAAACTAGTTGCAATTATTTAGATCTACAAGTCGGAATCCTGTATAGCTTTATATTTTAGAGCTTTATGCGTCGGTACTAGTTGTCTATATGAAAGCTTAAGCCCGAGCAGCGATTTAACGTCCGACTCCCCGCAGCGCCGGCTTCCTGCGGCTGGTGGACGTGCTGGTGGAGATGTCCTGGCGCGAGCGCAAAGCCTTCCTGCAGTTCGCCACGGGCTGCAGCAGCCTGCCGCCCGGCGGGCTGGCCAACCTGCACCCTCGGCTCACCGTCGTCCGAAAGGTAGGCTCCTTTGCTTCTCTCTTGGCTGAGACGAACCTGTTGTTATTGCTACAGTAAGTATTCCAACAGATTTTAATTTAAGTTATAATGTATCTTGAATAATTTATTATCCATAATATTTGAACCCTTTTCAAATATAATTTTGACAGGGTTAGACTAATCGACATTTAATGTGCGAATGATATTGATTTCAACACAGCTGAAGTAGTTTTTTTTTATCTAATATATAAAATTCTCGTGTCGGGTGCGTTGCCAAACTCCTCCGAAACGGCTCGACCGATTTTCATAAAATTTTGCGTGCATATTGGCTAGGGTTGAGAATCGGTCACCATCTATTTTTCATCCCCCCAAGTGATCAGGGCGGCCCACGCGGACGGAGTCGCGGGGCGCAGCTAGTTTACACAAACTTTTTTTCAACAGACTTCATCTTTACACGTCAGCCTATAGAAATTGCTTTGTAATCATCATCATTGCATATAGAATCCTGCACGGATCACAATTTCAAGTCCAGAGTCCTTAATCAAGCCAGTGCCGCTGGTGTAAAAGAGTGCAACTCGGATATGCAGCCAGGGAGAAGACGGCGTAGCTTTGTAATCGATAGGAGTTATTAAAATCTCTCGATATTTATATTTCAGCTAAACATGCGCACGACTACAGATGCAAAAACTAACAAAACGAAAATACTGATGCTCAGCTGTTTGACGCACAACTCCTTTGCCATACACAAACCACCACCAAATCCACCGTTCAATCAACATTTCTGTGGTAAGATTTTTTTCCAAATCACTAAAGATACTAGCATTTTTACTTATATTTTACATATCATGTTTTCCCTCCAACTAAGTGATGAAACTCTCGAACGGGTGAATCAATGGCCTAGTGGTCACGACGAGGATTGGTCCAGTCACCTCACGGTTTTGAGACCACCCTCTACTTTTCAGCCATCTTAATTCATGGTCAGTGAATTAGTGTCTTTCAAATAAATTAAATAAGAAATTTAACTATTCTATTTTGTATCTTTTTACAGTTATGACCAAATGTAACGACATCTGGCCTCTCGACCTCAAACAAAATTTACCGCAATATAAAGCAACCAAATTGACCAAATGCGACACAGAAAGAGAACTTTTGAACTACTTTATGGTCCAGTTCTGGAAATTGGACCCAGATTTGGTGGTGGGCCACGATTTGCAGGGGTTCCAACAGGACCTCCTCATCGGGAACATTCTAGATGCTCGCATACCGAACTGGTCGCGACTCGGCCGACTGAAGCGATCCGTCATACCGCAGAAGAAATTTGCGGCAAAAGACGCGTTCTTGGGCCGATTGGTTTGCGATATTAAACTGTCCGCCATGGAACTTATAAGAGCGAGAAGTTTCGACCTCGATACGCTATGCGTTAATGTTCTTAAGATGAGGGAGGGCGAACGCGTCGATGTTGCTTTAGAAGATCTACCTCGTTATTATGAAAGCAGTAACGATCTTCTGCAACTAGTGACTTTAAGTATGCAAGATGCCTCATACATTTTGAAAATCATGTGCGAACTCAACGTCATTCCTTTGGCTCTGCAAATAACCCAAATAGCTGGTAATATCATGTCCCGCACTCTCATGGGCGGACGATCGGAAAGGAATGAGTTTTTATTGCTGCACGCTTTTACAGAGAAAAACTATATTGTACCCGATAAGATGTATGGTAGAAAGAATTCAAATGATGATATGGATGAAGATCATGAGGAAGGCGGTGCTACTAATGTGTCCAAAAAACAGGGAAAGAAAAAGGCTGCGTACTCTGGTGGTCTAGTACTCGATCCTAAGAAAGGTTTCTATGATAAGCTGATACTATTGATGGACTTCAATTCTCTTTATCCGAGTATCATTCAAGAGTATAACATCTGTTTCACAACGATCAAGAGGAAAAATGGCGCCGTTTCTGATGAAGATGTCAATAATCTAGTGTTACCGGGAACAAATACTGACTTTGGAGTTCTGCCGACGCAAATCCGAAAACTTGTAGAAAGTAGGCGTGAGGTGAAAAAGTTGATGAAATCGCCAGATTTGCCCTTGGAACAATACATGCAGTACAATATAAGACAAACGGCCTTGAAACTTACAGCCAATTCTATGTACGGTTGTTTGGGTTTTACGCATTCTAGATTTTACGCCAAACCATTAGCGGCTCTAGTCACCATGAAGGGTAGAGAAATTCTAATGGACACTAAGGAAATTGTCCAAAAATTGAACTACGAAGTCGTCTACGGCGATACAGACAGTTTGATGATAAATACAAACTGCTTAGACTACGATTACGTATTTAAAATCGGCAACGATCTGAAGAGGGAGATTAACAAAAAGTATAAACAAATCGAATTGGACATCGATGGAGTATTTAAGTATCTGCTGCTTCTGAAGAAAAAGAAATATGCAGCTGTAGTTATAAGTAAGAATAAAAGTGGTGAATTCGTTTTCACTCAAGAACACAAAGGTTTGGATATAGTACGACGTGATTGGTCACAGTTGGCCGCGGAGGCGGGTAAATTTATTTTGAGTCAAATTCTCTCAGATCAAACGGGTGACGAGCGACTCGAAAGCATTCACAATCACCTAAATAAACTGAAAGAGGATTTAGTGAATGGTAAAATGCCATTATCACTGTTGACTATAACCAAACAACTCACCAAAAATCCAAACGAGTACGCCGACAAGAATACACAACCCCACGTGCAAGTAGCTCTAAGATTGAACAGTAAAAACAGTAGACGATTCAAAAAAGGCGACATTGTCCCGTATATAATTTGTGAAGACGGTACAGCAAATTCGGCCACACAAAGAGCCTATCACATAGAAGAATTAAAGAGCTTGGAACACCTGAAAGTCGATTTTAGGTACTATCTAGCCCATCAACTCCACCCTGTCATATCCCGTATATGCGAGCCCATCGAGGGCATGGACCCCGCGAGAGTCGCCGACTGCCTCGGCCTCGACCCGTCTGGCTATCGGCAAACCATCAAAAAAGAAAACAATAACACAGAAACATACGAAGTAGAAAACGATCATGAGAAATACAGACACTGCAAGGAGTTCACCTTTGTCTGCGCCAACGAAAGTTGCAAGAAAGAAAATTCCATTAGGGAAACTTTTATGAAGCTGGAGAAAGAGAACGTGTATGTAACGTTCTTGGAACGTTGTCAAAACGATAAATGCACTGTGAAACCGGTAGACTATTTGGCCTGTATACAGAATCAAGTAACTTTACAAGTTCGTCAATACCATAACCAATATTACACAGGTTGGTTGTCCTGTGAAGACCCCGCGTGTGGTTACCGGACGGTGCGTCTGCCGCAGTCGTTCGCGGGAGGGTACCCGCTCTGTAGGCAGTGCGAGAAGGGGGTCATGTTCAGAGAATATACAGAGAAAGATTTGTACCTTCAGGTTAATTTCTTCCTGTTCCTCTTCGATGTCAATAAAAATAACACTTCCAGTAAGTATCTAGTAAATCACAAATGGTATGACATAAAAAAAACAATCTTTTCGTAATATTTTCTTTTATATTTCAGAAACCAAAGTTGCTCCACAAATAGTTAACGCATTTCAAATTCTAAAAGAAATGATAGAGGATGTTCTAGCACATTCAGGGTACTCCATAATCGACTTATCCAAGCTGTTCAGATTCTTCTCACTAGACAATAAGAGCGGAGGCAAAGTTAAGGCAGAGCCAGTGGAAATAGACATTTTACCAGAGACTGAACATATTGATGCCTTAATGGAAAGGGGAACCTACTAATTTTTTTTAGCTGTAAATATATCAATTTTTAAATAAATGTAAATATAAAATAAATATAAAACTTCATCTTTTATTTATTTCTATATGATTATAAATGGATGGTTTCTTACATTCCTCATTTTAGCTAATATGTTTGATCATATTTTTAGTACATCTATTTAAACTGCCCATCTTTATATTGAGTTTCATAGACATTCATGATGTCATTAGTAAATTTAAAAAAAAAATCATAAATATAAAAATTGAGAAACGAGTACAAAAGAAAAAGGATACTATAAATAATAAATAAATAAATATATAGGACTATATGGCACACGGACGTCTGTTCCTAAGGTAGACAACTTAATGACTGTGTTATAGGTAACACCCGCCTGTTATACACAAATATTTTTTTTTTTTGTAAATATATAAATACATACATATGGATAATACACCCAGACTCGAGGCGGGAATCGAACTCACGACCCACTACTGACGCCCATAGACATCTGCACCACCTAGAGGCCAGCAGATGCGTTGCCGGACTTTAATGACGAGATTAGGTAGGGAGTCGCTAGTACCTACATATAACATATTTCGCTTCATTCGGTTTGTGAGAGTTCCTGGTGGCGTAAAGCCCTCTTTAAACGACATCTGCGAGCCTTCTGGTAGTACAGATGTCCACGGGCGTCGGTAGTCACTTACCCCAACCTCTTTTGCCCCTTGTAACATAAAAAAGTAGTTCTAAAACTCATTTCGCTTCCTGTCACATTTGTGAAGATATGTCTATCATATTTGTGACGTGATTTAAGTCCGTGAATCACTCAATCAAATCAATAATAAAACAGAAGAAACCCAACAATATGACAACCACTGAACAAGTGGCCCGACTAGGTACTATTATTAATGGGACAATATTGCGTTCCGTTACAAGAGACGGTCGTTTTATTTACGATCACTTGAATACTTTCGATTTTTCTTTAAATGTAAACAGCAGACACGGCAACCGTTGTCCCTATTTTGACTCATGAGTTCTTGGCCATAATAATTTTACATAACATGTTAGTCATAATTGTATTTGGAATATTCTGAAGTAGCGACAAATTCCATAAATACATGGCTTATACATATAGAAATTGGAAATATGACGATTTTTGAACAGAAGATAAGGAATATTTAGACGTTCATTCACATCTATCTTATATATAAAATTTTCGTGTCACAATGTTAGTGCAGTTACCATACTCCTCCGAAACGGCTTGACATTTTACATACATGAATTTCTTTTTCCTTTGGTCACGCCATAATTTGAGAACCGCTGGATCTGTCTGCATACATTCTTTTATAAATATTCATTGAAATTTAAGTATCCTATAGGATACTTGCATTTCAATGAATTTTGTCTCTATAGAGACAAAGAGAGAATTAAGGTTCTTAACAAAAAAAAGTAACGAAATACTAAATAGAACCATCGAAAATAGAACGCGGAAAAGGCACCGGTTTATAACTAGTAACTTATAATTGATGAACAGTGCAGTCCGCTTATTGAGCGATGTGTGTACCGACTGATCTTAGCAGCCTTTCCAATGTGACATATTATATTAAAAACACTACAGGAGGAAGGTCTATTGTTATGTATACCAGGAGTAAAGTACAGTGCCTTTTTAGGCAGGATATGTGATGTATTGATTTGTAACCAGTTTAATGACCCAAATAAAAAAATAAAAACTTGAATTGACTTAATTTAAAAACAGGAAGGCGTAATGAGGCGGTCTAGGCGGGGCCGGCGCTCCCGTCAGTCTGCATGCACTGCACTGCCTTGACACCGTACACAAGGTCAGCTTGAACTGTATGTAAGTTATTGAGAGAGTCTGAAGCTTTCGCATTTGATAAGCTTGCAAGCAAACATATTCAACTTTAGGACAGGTAACTCACTTGGCGACGGTTTAGCGACGTCGCCAAATTAGAAGCGTAGCGACAATTACTACTAAGTAAAGCAACTGCATATATCCATGACTATGTAGGAGCCTAAAAGTTGTGGTACTGCTATAAAAATAGTTATTTATACACAAATTGTGTTGTTTTAAGTATTTAAATAATGGGTCAACAGGAGGCGCTGTGTCGGCACGAGTTGCTGCCGCCCATGTTCGCAGCGCTGACGTCACTGGCCGGTGCCGCTAAGGAGCAGCCCGCAGCCGCCGCCCGTTGTCTGTCCGCCGCCGCAGCCCTTTACCGCGCCGCTCCAGCGCCCAGCGCACACCAGCTGCCTAGTTTATTGCAGGTACCTACCACTAGTGCCCCCTACCACTACTAGTGCCTACTGCCACTAGCGCTTACTACCAGTACCGGAGGATTATTGGCGATTGAACGAGGTTCCCAAAATAATGTCTGTGAGCATAAGAAAATTATAAGAGTTGTATATTGCAAAATGTCAATAAAGAAGCTACTTGTGGATAAGTTTGTTTTGAGTTTACGTCTCTGTAATTTGAGAGTGGTGAGTTTATAAGAGTATAGATTTATTTATTCCTGCACAGTACAGATAATTCTGGTATTTGAGAAACAGCCTGTTTTAGATTCAATATACTTAAATCGTATTTATACCGATTTTGTCAACACTATTCAGCAATTAGTCTAAGCTCGTTAGTTTTATGTATGTCATAAATAATTTGCACAAGTCTTTTTTTTAAAACCGTCTCATTATATAAGCTAAAATTTCAAACAAAGCCATTTTTAGCAAGCGCATAAGAAAATTGCGGACAAAGCGCCGCCTCTACGAGTCCCCACATTCTATTCAGTCAATAAGAGGCAATCTAAACCTCTTTGTAATATCTTCACAAAAGATTTAATTTCGCTACTGCATGTCAACCATTTTCTTGAGAAGCTTTTTTTTTTTATTATTATGTTACAAGGGGGCAGACGAGCAGGCAGCAGGCACCGAAGTGCCTACCGGCGCCCATGGACATCTGCATTTTAGGGTTCCGTAGTTCCAACGGAATGAAAGCGAACCATTATGGGATCACTTCGATGTCCGTCCGTCTGCCTATCTAGAACCTCTTCTCAGGAGCGCGTAGAGGTATAAAGTTGAAATTAAAGGGATTATTTATTATCGAGCATGGCAAATGGGAGAAGCTCGCGGAAATCAGGGGCAGGTGGAGACGCTTAATTGACGAAGGTGTCAAGGAGCACGATAAAGCATGGTGCGACAGGCTTGCCAACAAAGAGGCCAAGCGGTAGAACAGTCACAACCACCCATCTAGTTCTCTCGGAGTATGCATCTGCTCTGAGTGTGCCCGTTCTGTTAATCCAGGACTGGGTTACACAGCCACTAACTGAAGTGACACTGAAATACATACTGCAACATCATCTGCAACAAATGAAATGGTCAATGACGACATTGACATGCTTGTTTTCACATTATGAGCCTTTCACCACGATAGACCTTTTTATAAATTCTCTATTAAGACAATAAAATTATAACCCTCTTTCTTATAGAAGATGATGGCGGTCTTGTGCGGATAGAGTTCCATTTTCTAGCTGTACCATTTTAAGCTGTTCCTTAAGCTATTAGATACATACTTACGTTGCGTTCAGTGCAGAGTCCGCATCAATTGTTGAGGATGTGACTGTGGGGTGACTTAAGATGGCCGACTGCCGTCTGACGTCATACCCGGAACTCCCACAATCTCACGTCTAATAAGTGAACATTACCGGGACCCCCTATCTTACGTGCCTTCCGAAATACGGAGGAGTTTTAATATTTGAAAATCAGTGTCATGATCACCAATCATCACCCCGCCGCAAGATGAACTGCTTAACGTAGCGACCGACTCAAGTGTTAGCCACTGATTAAGTTACGACCATATATTCCTGGCACTGCTTACTGATTATTATATAAATAAATATATAGTATTATATGACATACGGTCGTCTGTTCTTCAGGTAGACAACTTAACGCCTGTGTTACAGGTAACAGCCGCCTGTTTTACACAAATATATTTTTTGGAAATATATATGGATAATATTTCGAGACTCGAGGCGGGAGTCGAACCCATGACCCTCGGAGTAAAAGACAGGGCCACTGCCCACTGCACCAACGGGCCAGTCAAACCAAATTATATTAATTTCCTGTATTAGACATAAGCTTCGGGGGTTCTTTCCATAGTGATTTTATGTTGCTAACTTTTAGTATAACAAAGCGTAGTGTAAAAGTTGACCAAAGTCAGTAGCTTGTTGTCGTCCATCACAGAGTTGAGGTTCTCAATCCAAACCGCGTCCACTGGTCCGTCGAATACTATCCACTTTTGGTCGGGGGATTCGTCTTAAAAATTGCCATATCGTCAATTTTTTTAAAAGATAAATCTTAAGTTGTTTTTTATCTAAAACTCTTATATTTTGTGTTTTTTTTTTATAATTTTCATTTTAAACGATATTCACGTATCTATCGAGAAATAATTATTTGTGAAGTATTGTTTACATTTCGTGTAAAAGTTGTTTGCAGACCAAAACATTTTGATGTTAAATGTTGCCACGACAAGACCATATGGCTTGCACAGTCAAAGAACTCTCTCTTAGAACCACGTATCTATGTGTCCACGTCTACACGTCCTTACTCTATACGTCCTTACTCTACACGCCCTTACTCTACACGCCCTTACTCTACACCCCCTTACTCTACACGCCCTTACTCTACACGCCCTTATTCTACACGCCTTTACTCTACACGGCGTAACTTCATCGAATGTAAGCCTTAGTCTAAATATGTGGCTTGGCCAAATTTATTTACTGTTCAATACTTTTACCCCATATTAAACACTTAATATACAGTCATAAGTCTCTTTTCCTGATCAAGGCGACCATCTGACGGCATACTGTCACTAAACAAGTTGCATATATTTTTATATGTATCCTCCCTATCAAGTGGGGTAAAATTAAATGTACCGTCGTCTAGGTCTTCAATATCAAAGGGAAAGGGAACAAGAAACCTCCGTTCCTCTGTAAAGATCATTTTATTTTGGGTTTTCAATTTATTGTTTTTACTTTTTGAAAAATCAAAAGGATAAATGGCAAAGCCAAACAAGAGACTCATGTGAAAACTACAAATAGAAGCACTACTATATTCACCTTTACATCTACCGTCTACATCGGTAAAGATACAATATTTTTCATTTTCGTCAAGATTCATAAAACTTAATCTAGAGACCATCATGGAACTTAATGATCTTTTTACGTTATCCAGTATCACTATGTACAATTACTTGTTTAAAGACATTATAATTTTTGATTGCAACTGTTATAAACTGTACCAGGATTTTGACAATGAAATCTTTCGACAAAAGACAGATTATCTCTGTTGTATGATAATTGAAATTTCGAGAGATGAAAAAAGAGTACTACACAGATCTCTCCCCATAATGATTGGGAGTGAAATTGATTTCAAAATTCGTAGTGATGGACATAGTTTATACGTTGGACAACGGGTCACAAATTGACAATTCATCGTTATCATTATCTTTGGATGTTCCAGGAGTAAGGTTCATGCATTTAATACGCCGACCTAGTGCGTGGATATGTTTGCACATATTCCATTTTATGGAATTGTCCGTGCAAGTACAAACATATGAATGTAGACATAAATTGCAGTCTGTGCATTTTAAGGAGCAGTCACAAGTCAAATTTTGCTCCTTAATCTCGTACATTTCATAGGATTTTGAACTGGAAATGACCTAGTGATTTTAATATTTTCCTATACGGCCAAATATATCTATATCTAATGATGCCGAATGTCTTTTTCTCAATTCTGTTAATTTCGAAGTAAGTTTGCCTTTGTTCGTAATTATTAATTGATCAAACAACTTGTCCCTAACAAAACTCATTAATACGTGTAATGTTTTATCAAGACGCCTTGCTTTTTTGCCTTTTAGATAAATATATTTAATAATTTTATGAAGGCGTTCCAAATGCATGTTGGTATTGAGACCAGCGTATTTCCTAAAACAAAAAGCCCAATTTTTAAAATTCGAGGAATAATTATTTTCAAAATAATCTCCAAATTTTTTAGTAGCTGGCTCCCTCACTCCATTCCTCCTGCTGTTCTTCCGTGGCTCTACCACCTTCCATCCTATTTACATTGAGCAAGTTTTGGAAATATCGCACCCATCTGTCTAAAACATCCTTGCTATTTCCCAATAAGCTTCCTTCCTCGTCTTTATAAAATGCGGGTTTTGGTGAATATCCTGCCTTTAAATCTTTTATCCCTCTGTAAAATTTTCTATTGTTCTTCATATCAAATTCCAGCTGTATCTTCTCAAGTTTCTCTTTTTCTTTGGCCCTCTTTTTTGTCATACACAGCTTTTTTGCCTTTGCCCCTTTTCTTTTATAGTCCTCTGACGTGGCTCTCGTTCTTCTCTGGATCAATTTCAACTTGGCATCATTTCTTTCTTTAACTGCTTCTTCACATTCCTTGTCATACCAATCATTCCTCTTTACCTGTTGTCTCCCCTAACACCTCATTCACCACACTCTTCAATGCGATTTTAAAGTTACACCAATTCTCTTTAATTTACTCGGAACTTGGAAATTTATCTCTAATCTCTCTTCAACTTTTCTTCTATATACAGATCCTGTGTCTCCTCAACCAGCAATTTTTGTCGATTTAAGATCGGTTTTGTCTCTCCTCGGACTCTTGAGAGGCCTAAACTCGTCATTAAGGGCCGGCAGCGCATCTGCTGGCCTTCTGGTCGTGCAGATGTCCATGGGCGCCGGTAGCCACTTCGGTGCCTGCTGCCTGCTCGTCTGCCCCCTTGTAACATAAAAAAAAAGTATTTTTATATTATATCTATAGTAAATATTACGTTGCAGAAGATAAAAGCCGAGAATTTCAGGGATTTGTAACTTGATGTCGTACAAAACGTATTTTTGTGCGCTATCATTACTTACGCTGGCTAAACCTTACGAGATAGATCAAAATAATGTACTACAGAATTATATACCTTAAATAGATCTATAATAAAGTCAGCGACGGCATATGTCTATCTTCTAAGCATGACCCACAGTAACCATTTTTATCTTTTACGTATTACAAAAAAAATGAACCATTTTCGAAGCTTTTTCAAATAATACCATATTGATCCTTATCCGTTTGAATAAGCTAGATACGTTAACCATTTTACGCAAATCAAAATTGCTCTTAACAGCCTGTCATAAAAATTTATGGGTTAGAAGATATGACAAACTTAAAATACGGAAGCAGAACGTCTGACAGGCGCGCGGCGGGCGGTCGGTAGGATAAGCGACCAATAGGTGGCGCTATGTATATATATTTAATATCAACATATTAAATAGGAACGGGTGTTCGGGTAGGACATCGTCTGCCGGGTCTGATAGTAATACATAATTAGGAATTAGTATTCTATAGTAAATCAAACAAAGATTAATAAATTGGTATTTATGAGTATTCTTTTATGTTAGGTACCAAGTTACCAAAAGATTTTTTTTTTTCTATATTCTGTATTTCACGGGCTGAAGGCCCGTGTCATTGTTATTTTGTTATCTTCTTCATTTTGTTTTATTTTCATATTTGATATCATTATTCTTCTACAGTTCTTGTTGTAGTAGTATCTTCGGGCGATTGTGACAGAACTTTCAATAGAAGAAAACAAGGAGATTTACATAATCTTATAAAAGAGATACTTTTATTTCCTTATAAATGTTTATGTAAATCCATAATTGAGTCATATTAAGATGAAGTGGAGAAGGTTCTTTTCTCCCTCTATTATGAGAACAGGTAGCAGGGGGTAATCTGTTACCTCGTCTTTATAAAAGCGACTATAAAACTTACCATTTAATTACAGGTAAAGCTGGAGGTTGGAGGGAGTATTTTGATGAAGAAATGACGAAACAAGCTGAGGAATGGATGGCTAAATATACTCGAAATACGGATTTTTGTTTTCCGAATTGAACGCTTTCTAAAAACAATAACTATTTTTATTGAAAATGTATGAATTCTTTTATTTAGAATCATTTATAATAAAAACATAACTGTTACCTCACTGATATTCGAATATTTTTTACTCGACTACGGCAAAGCCAAAGGAGGATTATGATTTTGACAGGCTATGTATGTATGTCCATTTGTTCCCTCATAGCTCCTCAACTACTTATTGCAACTGGATAAATGAGATATCGATAGAAGCGTCTTAATCCGCACCGATTATAACATACGACGTATCACTGAGTCTAATATGGCGCCCTGTAGCGGTCATACAGTATTGTATTAAAAAATAAATTTGAGGTAAATATGCCGTATTACTGCCGTATTACTTGTACCGTAGGAAAGGGCGTTACTTGAAAAATATATAATTATATAATATAGGAGTAGGTGAAGGTGGAAAAAATTTGACAACTGGCAAAAACTTCCTGTCTTAACCTCTAACCTACCCTACATGCCTTCTGGCTTATGTTGCGCGTACCATATATTTGTTACGGATGTACGGGGGTGCGAATCCGGTTGTTTTTACACATGTGGTTTTGATTTCTATACTGATAAATTTTAATCGGAAGTTTTCAAAGATCCGTATGGTCCTGGAGGTCGATAATGTGGATGATGGCTGGTTAAAGATAAATAACACACACACACACACGCACGCACGCACGCGCGCACGCACGCACGCACGCACGCACGCACGCACGCACGCATGCACGCACGCACGCACGCACGCACGCACGCACGCACACATACACAAGCATACTATCTGTACACACTTTTTTCTCTTTTTCTTTTTAATGTCTGAGGTAATACAGTAATAAATTATGTAATGTTCATTTATTTCAAATAACGTTTCAATGTCATTACATGGTTGCACCGCTAAGGGCAGGCGTTAGTAACTGCGACACAGTTTTTAACTATGATGCCGTTACTATCGAAAATTGTATTTCTGTATTTTGTAATGCACCAATAAACTTATTTTTATTTTTTTATTTTATCTGTTTAATGGAAACTACACGCTTTATAGAATTTATTTATGGTTTCAATAGTAAAAAAGTTCCTCTGCAGATAAGAGAAATAAAAAGATCAGTTTCAATAATAAATACACGCATAACATAAGATTAAGGTAGATAGATATTGCTAGATACCATCTGCATTATCATATGCAGTATCTTACGTTACGTAAAGATAAATAAAATGAGCGATAACTTGCTCTATATAACGTGTTTGCACTGTTATTTGTTATTTCTAAGGATTAGGTCATTTTTTGTACATTGGTATTACTTTATTGAAAGATGCCTGATGAAGGTGAAAAAAAATTTCCATATGAAGTTCAAGATATGGATCCGGATGAGCAAAGCGAGGTTTTGGATTACTTAAACGGTAAATAGATTTTTAAATTTGTTAAAACAATTGTTACATATGAAGTTAGTCTCACAGATATTTGTAAAAAGATTATTGGAGAATTAAATTATTTTTGTAGGTTGCCGTGGAAAATTCATTCAGATTGGCCCAAAGAAGTTCCTTCTAACTGGATCCTACATGGAGAACGCAGCTAATATTTATAATTTTCCGCTCAGATCAGATGATACCTTTGTAGTAACGTTTCCGAAGTCAGGTAATTCATTGTTATATTATTTTAAAAGTCTAACAACGTTTGGAAATGTGATGAAATAATTTTGTTCGTAGATGTTTCTTCGGTCTCTTATTTAACTGAAGTGTTTCTTTGTGCACATTCGATCTTTACGGTTTAGTTTTTGAAAAAAATTTGAAAGTTAGGAATTATGTACTATATAATATATATTTATTATTTGATATTACAAGGGGCAAACGAGCAGGTGGTTCACATAGATGATTACCGACTCCCATGGACATCTCAACCGCCAGGAATCTAGCAGTTGCGTTGCCGGTCTTTAATGACGAGATTAGGCGACGGGAAAATTTCACAAATCGAACGAAACGCGACAAAAATACCACCAATTCACGCCCAAATCGGCTGCAGACCAAAAGGACTGTAATTGTAGCACTACTTTTAATTAGATAAACCGGAGTAATATATATTGAATGTATTTTTTTTTCTTTTAATGAAATATAATACATATTCTTCAATATACAGACAAAATCTATTGTCACTGGTGAATGAGTTTTGCGAATGGACTAAAGATGTGAGGACTAAGCCATCGAAATATTATTATCTGTGTTTGGTTAGACGAGACACCAAATTCACCTCTTACGATCCGGGACTCACGATAGGAGGTCTTCATGTTTCTACCATCGCTGAAGCAGTCCCATTTAAATTCCTGGGTAGAAAGATAGATTACACAGGCCGAGTACCATCTTTAGAAATAGTTGTCGATAGCTTTATAAACGATCTCAATAAGGTAGACCAACAACCAATAAGCAATATATAAAAAAGCTTGGATATAATATGACAACTACCTTACCGCACGTCTAAATTGGCCTTTCTTTGTCTACGACATTACCAAAACTCTCCTGACAAAGCTAGACACAAGCGTTACAAGAATTCTGAAGTCATGGCTCGGACTGGCTCGTCCTGCAGATCCATCAGCCCTATGCAGAGACATCAATAACTTTGGGATGAAACTAAAGAGACCACCACAACTCTACAAACACCTCAGAGTCATTAGGAGTGCCATCTTAAGAAAATTCTCTCCCAAACGATAAAGATGTCATCGAGCTTGAGTCATGACTTCAATTCCATAAGAGATTTATGTCAGGAGCTCCATTAAGCAGAGCTGGGTTGGGTTTAAGACAGAAAACGGAGGACAGGGTTGTAATCAAATGTTTCCTTAAACAGGATGAGACCCTTTATGAGCTTCACGCAATGGACCTGGAAACACAAAGCGAATGGCTGACGATGGGTGAGTTCTGTATCCCGCCGGCATGGAGATGGCGTACAAAACCCACCTGGACAGGATCTATGCTCTCCAATTAAGAATATTAAAAACGATAGTCCCGGACAAAATTAAACTTACATTTGAAAATAATTACCATAAAATATTCGAATTCTGTAAAATCATACCAGTTCATGAAAAGACTAATTTGACCCTTTTAAATGAAGAATTTTTCAACACCCTTAAAAAATCAAATAATGTAGAAAATATTAGAATAAAAACTCGTAATATAACAAGTGCTAAACTAACAATACCAAAATACAGAAATTTACACGGTAAAAGAACAATAAAATATATTATGCCTAAACTTATAAATAACCTGCCTAAAATATTAAAAGATAAAATAACTCACAAAAATATAAAAATCAAATTAAAAAAGTATTTTTTAGAAAATATTAATAATCTAACATAAATGGAACAACCTGTACCTCTGTATGCAACATCATTACCCCCACTGTGTAGTTTCTTAACGACGCGGTGCGGCTAATTAGGATCTCGCTTGTGAATGCAAAACGATAAGTGATTGTGCAATATTCTCATCTGATGTCTTATGTTTACTTTAATTAGTTTAATAAGTGATTGTTTATCATCTTTGTTTTAGTACCGTGGTTAAATTATATAAACTATCTAGATCTTACAAAAAATTAGTTTAATACATCCATTTTAACTATAAAGTACAAAGTTGGAGCGACTCAACTCCAAGCAGTTTTATCTTTAAGTAGTGGACCCGGCGAACGTTTTACTCTTACGCTCCTGCCTCTCCAAGACGTCATGGCGACGTCGCCGGCTACGTAGCCGCGGATACCCGCGGTTGCCAAATGAGTAGCCAGTAGTAATGGCTACGCTTCTAATTTGGCGACGTAGCCACACTGTCGCCAAGTCCTGTCCTAAATTCTAATATGAATTGTTTTGATACGAGAAAGTCGTATTAGAAAAAGTCGTGTCAAAATAAAAAAAGTCTCAAAATATCTTGAGGATAACAATATGCTACCAGATTTCCAATCCGGCTTTAGAGCTGGTAAAAGCACTAATACAGCACTTTTGGATGTAACAGACAATATATTAACGGCTCAAGATCAAGGAATGTGTACCTTACTGGTTCTTTTAGATTATTCTCGTGCGTTTGATAGTATAAATGTATCACTGTTACTTTCAAAGCTATCATACTACAGTTTTGATGCAAATACACTGAGATGGTTTGATAGTTATCTAACCAACAAAATGCAATACGTGGAAATTACAAATTATTTTAGTTAAACGGGTTTTTATGTTAGTCTAATGCGTCTTATTGAAATGCACGATTCACGTGCATTTGATTCTTTTAAGTCAAAAATTAAGAGATTTGATTTTATAAACACAAAATGAATTAAGAAAGGAAAAGCATCAGGAAGGGAAATGTAAATAAAGTTTGTAAAAGATAACGCCGGGGATGGTTTAAAAGGAAGAGGGTTTGGACGTTCGGGTGGTTTTTTCCGCTTAGATATAATTTAGGTGGAAAAAGAATGCAAAGATACACGCTATAGAAGACAAGTTAACACTGAAAATGAAACAAAGCAAACATTTTTCCAACGAATCTCTTAAAACAACCGACTCGACAAGTTTTGTAGAGTTAACTAAAAAATACGAGCTCCGAGCTTTGTAGCGAATGCAACGCTAGAGAAAGCATAAATTAATTACTGAATACAAAAACAAACAAGCTCTAAATGTCTTTAAAGTATTATAAGGTTCAATGATGAGCTCATTGCTAATGAACATTTCTCATATTTGCAAGCAGAATATGTATCAGTATAATATTTTTAACATCACATGATGTAGACAATATTTCGAATTTATTTTTGTGAATGAAATGTTTATTTGCTAATAAAGTGGATTTATTAAGGAAATACCTGAAGATCGTCGAAGAGAAGCTTTTCCCGGGTGAGCTTTTATTATAAATTATTAAAGCAACTATCGTATTATACATTTAAAATTAGAAAAAGTGTGTAATAAGCATTATTAATAATAGTTATTGATTTTTCGTGATACAATTTTTATTGCATAAAATGATAAAACGTACAATAATTTATATTTTAGATTCATTTAATTCAATAAACAAAAGCTTCATCGTTTATTTGTTTCATGGACGGTTTATTTTAAATACCTTTGTTAAAATAAAAAAAAATATTTTTCAAATCTATATTTATGTACAACCGAAAAGAAATTTTACAAGGACAAGGAATAATATATACCAAAAAGGATATTTTTTTCGAAAATAGTAATAAAAAATAAAGTTTGGTGCTTTCGTTTTTTTACATATTATAAAATAAAATATTTTTACAATAAAATTCAATTTTTTAAGCCTTCGTAGTCATAGTATACTTAGAAATACAAGTCAAAAAAATGAAGTGAAGCGGAAGTATTTCGTTTTTCTTATGAGAAGTACATATATAATTCTTTTGTGTGTCTGTCACTGAAACAGGCTATAGACGAATGAACGGATTAATCGAAAAATTAAATACAAGATTTTCACATGCTAGGTTGATTTCTGGTTTTTTAATTTTATTAACTTGTTACATATACATATCTCTTATTAAAATGAAAGTATCTGTGCTTAATATTGAAAAAACCGTATTTTTTAAAAGATTTTTGTTTTAAATAAGCGTTTATTTAAAAATATATATTGTATTACTAAACTACACAACAAACAAGCTTCAAGTTTAATTAAACGAAAAAAAAAGGAAAAGATTATTTCAATAAAGGTATGGTTGTTATCTTTAAATAAAATGTCGTTTAAATTCAATTCCATAAAAATAATTGCGAGTTCATAAGTCACCGTGGGCAACCAGTTCCCATAGCAAATATTCACACAGATTATTTTCGTATAATACAATGCACATTGAACACAATGCAAGTGAACAAAAATTAAATCCCGCCCGCGAGCGATTATTCCCTAATATAATCACAGACCGCTAACATGTTATTAGGGAGTTCAGACTTACGTATAATACCATAATAATTGGTATTGAATGCGGTTGTATTTATTATAATCTGTGCTTTTGATATTTAGGCCATAATAAATAGGAATAAAAGAAAAATAATCTTTCTTTCTTTTAGAAAAAAGGACCTTCAAGAAAAGAGCATACACATTTCTCAAAGGCCGGCAACGCATCTGCAGTCCCTCTGGTGTTGCAGTTGTCTATGGGCGTCGGTAGTCACTTGGGTGAAAACCGGTTGCTCGTTTGCCCCTTATTATATATAAAAAAAAAAAAAAATACAACTTCCTCTATACCTTGATATATTTCGGTTCAACACATTTAATATCACAAAAAGGAATACGCTTTAGGACCTTCACACAGCTATATTCTAATAGGTTGCTGATGAAAAGGAAAACCTTCAAGGCAAATAAACCTAACAATAATGGAAAAACGCTGTGTAATAATTTTCTAAAAGTGATTTCTGTTTGTGATGTTTCTACAATAAATTGTACAGCTTTTATGTAAACTTGTGAATTTATTTTTGTTGAAATATTTTCAACAAAAATTAATCAAATAGAGTCCAAATTACTCTGTGTAGTTCGACAGTTTGTTATATTGTTTTCAATATATACGACTAATAAATATATGAGACTAATGTTTACTAATATACTAATATAATATAATACTAAAGTTCTGGAATGGCGTCCTCGTACTGGTGGACGACGACCTGGAAGGCCTCCTACACGATGGACCGACGACATAGTAAGCATAGATGGGTTTGGTCATAAATAAAGGCAAAATCAAGCTAGTGATTGTCCACCGCTCCAACAAATCTATACTTTTATACTAATATATAAAGATGAAGAGTTTACTCGTTTGTTTGTTTACTTGAAAGCGCTTATCTCAGGAACTACTAGTCCAATTTGAAAAAGTCTTTCAGTGTTAGATAGCCCATTTAATTAGTCTAAAGGCTATCTATCATCACGCTAAAATAGAATCTATTTTCTTTACCTAATTTTACGCGGACTACGTCGCGGACACAGCTAGTGTTCTTATAAGACAGAAGAAAAATTGTATAAAGGAATTTTGATTTTAATGTGGTTTTCCACTTTGAATTTCCCTTTGACTTAGTGATTGAATGATTTTCGGATTTCTTAATAGCTGGTTTCTCCTTTGAATTTGACAGTGACTTAAAGAGAAGAAGATTTAAATCGTAACAGAACTCGAATTAAATAACTTTTGTAATTCGAAACGAGGATTTTTTAGGGACTGATTCACAAATAAAAATGACGGCGATCCCCTCAATTAATTTCCCTCGGCTCAAATTCAATTTACAGTCGGTCGAAGGGCGCAGAAACAAATTCATTATTTCATATTCGAAATAAGTAGAATATTTATGTGAATCAAAAAGTGATAGTTCAATTTGTAGCGATATTCCCTGTTCTCCAGGCGTCTTTGACTCCTGCTTTTTTAAAGATCTAGAAAATTGGGAATCTTTTGTGAGTAGTAAACCTAATAACAGTAATGACTCGCCAGAAATGCTCCTCAAAGATGAATGCAACAATGTTGACGACAAATTAAATGCAATCCAAGAATTGGAGAAAATACAAAAAACTAATAATATAACTCTATTAACCTCTAGATGTGAGAAACTACTACAAGATGAGATTGAGGAAAGCTTTAATATGATTAACCAATCCATATGTAATATAAATAATGATAATAGAAGTACTTTTTTTGAAACAAAAGATTCATTTTTAGAAGATATAAGTGAAAGTGGTATTTTAGCTGATCAACAAGTTATGAAATCAAATCCTCAAGGTTATTGGAACCCTAATAGTTTTTATGGATTACCAATAATTGTGAAAGGATTATTTAAAACCTATAGAAATATAGAAACATTATATGGTTAGTATATCAATAATATATAATAAATAAATAATAAATAAATATATAGGACTATATGACACACGGACGTCTGTTCCTAAGGTAGACAACTTAATTAAAAGCATTAACGCCTCTAGTGAAACAAATTTCAATAAGTAATTATTTAAGTAAGTAATCATGTCGAAGGACAACTATACATTCTCTTTAAACTATATTTAAAAAATTTAGTGCACATTGTTTATGTAAGACGGAACCTACAGTTAAACGTAGGTAGCAGAGACAAAAGGGAATTTTCGTCTATTTAACTATCGACGTTCTCAGTGACCTTTACTGTCACACTGACCTACTTTCAGATGTGAGATGAGGAGAATTAGATCACATTTTTTTTTATCGATCCGTTCATTATATTCTGGTGGAGAAATCGCGTGTCACAGAGAAAGTTTTTTAATTTATCGTACAGATTTAACAAACCTATGTATGTAGACCGCAGGAAGCATTTGCATATTACTTTCACAACTTTCATCGAATAACATTACTTTTACGAAGATAAACTCTAACGATTTAAATCAATCCTCTAGAGTTATATTTCAATAACGCGTTACAAGAACTCCAGAAGCAATTCTTCTTTTCTTCATTTTTTTGTTTATAACTTTTGAATTTTTTTACGTGCAACGCAATGGTTCTGGTTACAACATATCATTCTGCATTGAATGAGGTATCGTACGTATTTTTACTGACGTCAGATGGCAATCGGTCATCTTAACTCACTCCACAGCCAAATACTCTGCAATCTAAGCGGACCCTGGTACTTGACCGGGAAAATACTAGGTAGAATAATAAAAGCAGACCTACAAAGATACTAGAATTCTCACAAAATTAATGTTTTAGTACAAGGAAAATCCAGATTGATACAACTAGTCTTAACATAGTCACTCCACATATAGTAACATAACAGAAGCAACTGTCCATATATCTTGCGTTAGTGCGCCTTATATTACATCTTTTCTTAGTTACCCCAGCACGTCCGTATTTAATCACACATTCACCAAACCCTAACACAGATATACAATTCTACTGGAATAATCAAAGATAAAAAAGAAAACTTGAATCTTATTTGAATAAAAAAAAAGCTTGTAATAAGTGATGGTGATTATCAAAATATATATTCAAAATACAACGCACATTTTATTAAATTCTATAATTTAGTTAATTCTTGTATTGTAACTGAAATAAAGTTGTAAAAATATCAAGAAATAATCGTCTCTATTGCTTACTAATTGAAATTAATCTGTAATTAATTAATCGAAAATTTAACAATCGTTTTTGAAAGCGACCCTTATTCATTTAAACTAACCGATTATTTATAAGTTTTTCGAGGATCTTAGAAATGGAGGTCAGTACCGATATTGGTCTGTAATTATTGACATCGTCTCTGTTCCCACTCTTGTATACTGGAGTAACAAGTGATTGCTTTAAAGCACTCGGAAAAACGCCCGATCTGAAGCAGATATTTGCCAAATAGCTTATTATTGCAGCCAAAAAACTAGAACGCATCTTTAAAAAACTAGTAGGAATTTTGTCCCACCCTTAAGCGTTATTAGTATTAAGTTGCACAAGTATCTTTTCAATTTCCCGTGGATCAGTATCCAAAAGCACAAAAGAAGACAAATGACCACTTATTGTATTTATGTGAGATGCTGGTAAGTTAATGTCCGCTAAATGGGTATTACTTATAATCGCTTCAGCCAAATTTTTACCAGTGTTTGCAAAATACTCATTTACATAATTAATGGAAAGCGATGATGACGACAAAATGTTCAATAAATTTTCATTAGAAGTTTTATTATTTTTATATCGAATAATTTCATTGAGTGTAAACCATAATGTTTTATTATTTTTACATGAGGAAGCGATTTTATCTCGTTCATATTTACGTTTAGCTTTTTTAATCATAGCATTACAATAATTTCGCTACCTTCTATAAGTAATTTTTAAAATATCGTTTCCAGAATCTAATTTTAATTTTCTTTGCGTGTTATTCCTATTTCTTATACACTTTAGAATCCCCGATGTTATGTAAGGTTTGATAATTCGTTTATTACTAGGGACGTTTAATATTTTTGTGTGTTCATTAAGCGATGTTGAAATTATTTTAATTAAGATATCTGTCAGTATGTTCGAATCAGTACAGAAAAACAATTCATCCAGATTTAGTTCTTGTAAAAACTTGTGTGCATTATAAAAATCAATTTTTATTTTGGTTTTCCTGATATTAAGGGAGCTAGACGCATTAGACAGGCTCAAGAAAATCGTCAAATGGTCCGTTATTGTGGTATTGAAGTTTTGCATCAGGATCGTAAAACAACAACAAAAATCTGACTAACATATCATTTATTAATACGAAATTATCACCATAAAATGTAACCTTAATTTTTTGTATCTGATTTACTTAAGGCAACCATAAAATTAATAATTTACAATTCGACAGGTATAGACTCTATACAGAATGTGAACAAATAAATAAATGTTTTAATTTCAGTTTAATAATTAAAATTAAATTTGTGGAAACACTATGTCGGTTTTGCTAAGATTTTTCGATATCCACTCATCCGCTGCTTCCATCATTTCCTCGTCGAAGTATTTGCGCCATCCTCCCACTTTGCCTGCAGACATAAATAATTGCCTATTCATAAATTAAATTCCGATTGAAAAACCCTTTTTACAGAATTCAAATGTTTTAAAAATAAAAATAAACAATGTTATTGTAATGAAAAAAAATGTTTAATTCCTGTTAAAAATCGTAAACTTTCATAGTGTATTTTTTTTTATTTTAAACGTTTATTGTAAAAACTTTTGGTAATTATGTAGTTGGAGCACTTTTCCCAAAAATGCATATATTATATGATAGCTACATATTTTATATGATACAAAAATTTTATAATAATTGGTTGGTTAATAGCAACACACAACCTTAAATTGTAAAGAGAACCCTCCTTACCGTTTCTGATGAAAGATTCACTATTACTGAACACACCATGCTTCTGATAATCCTCCATATTAACTGAAGAGTTCAGTTTAAAGTTGTCAAAGTGCAAGTGCTGGCAGAGTGCTTGTACTTGATCATCGGTCAACGTTTTGTTAAGGAACTTCGCGATCCGTCGAATACTTCCCGGTAAATCCTGCAGATGCAGTACTATTATATTTTTTGTAGTAAATGATAGGATATAGGAATACGTTAGGCGTCAAATTAAATTTTCTCGTTTCGTCTTCTAGTGAAGCGTAAAGCTTATACCACTAGTAGATTCCAGCCCCTAGCTATTGAGGTCTAAAAAATGAAACACAAAATTATACTTGACTTATACTCGTAAAAAATTAGATTCAATTATAGCGTGATGATATTATGCCCTATTTAATGGGCTATCCAACAGTCAAAGAATTTTTCATATTGGACCAGTAGTTCCTGAGATTAGCGTGTTCAAACAGACATCTTTGGCTTTATGTTTTAAGTATAGACATAGATTACTGCACCCTAATGGTAGATATTTCTAATGTCATTTATAAATAATTTTTAAGTAAAAAATCATTTCTATAAAGCGTTTTTTTAAATGTAAACCACTAAACACAAAGTACTCGTCAAGATGAATCAAACGAGCCCAAACTCAAAGTGGTTATATCGTTTGATAACGGAGTTCCTATGGCCTCCTTCCAGATCTATCATCATATCTGTTCCATGACATCATAATATTGCATAGTCATCCGATATACATTCTTCTTCCTAAGGTTATCCCGGTAAAGTACCAGGGTCGGCTTAGATTGCAGTGGATGTGGTTGTAGGGTGAGATAAGATGACCGATTGTCATCTGACGTCATCCTCGGAACCCCCACGATCTCGACAACCTTACGACTAATATCTCAAAGTGACATTAATAAGGTTCCATTGTTTTACGTGCCTTCCGAAACACGTAGGAGGTCGGATATCAAATATAAACCAGTGCTAGAATGGGTCACCCATATCACTCGGTCGCAGCCAGAGCAACTTAACTTAGCGATCGACTCAAATGCCAACCACTGTTTAGGTCAAGACCTCCTCAGTCATCCGATATACATGTGTGCCAAATTTTAGCTGAATCTGTTTAAAAAATCTGCTCTAAAATTGAGTTGTAAGATTCTACCCGAACAAACAAGTTAAATAAAAGATTTTGAAAGTCTGTTTTTCAGTCTGTACGAATGTTACAAAACAAGTAACAATCATTCAGATTACGACCAAGAGATTTCGAGGCAAAACGCAAATTTTATAATATCAAAAATTAATTTCTTATCTCAAAAAATGTGGTCTTAAGGATTTAAAGTCGAAATGTTTACTATCCGTGTCTACAATGTTTAATGCACGAGACGATATAGGTTTATTTAGAGCGACGATATGACGCTTTATCTTTCAAACTTAAAATGACCTCATAACCTGGGTAATTTCAATGAGCTAATTGGTTTTCTCATAAGTTTTAATTAGTAACATTAATGGTTTTTAACAAATTGGCGACGAGATTATACATGACAAGCAAAGAAATTTACACGAGAGTACGTTACCAGTACCTACGCTATTAAGATTAAAAATGGTTTAACTGGAGTCTGTACGGAAAACTATAATAATAGACATATCTAAGTACTAGCTGTGCCTGCGACTTCGTCCACGTAAAATTAGATAAAAAATTGGATTAAATTTTAGCTTAATGATATATAGCCTATCTCGATAAATTGGCTATCTAGTACTGTAAGAATTTCTCAAATTGGACCAGTAGTTCCTGAAATTAGCGCGTTTAAGCAAACAAGCAAAAAAACAAACTCTTCAGCTCTATATATTAGAATAGATACGAAGCCGTGATAGCTCAACGGTTCTTATGAACGGGTCTACATCCGTAAAGGCCTGGGTTCAAACCTCGGCACCGCAAAAATTTTCACTGAAGCAGAGAGGAGAATATTAGACATAGCTTAATAAGCTAAAAAACATTATGAGGGTTTCGTGGTACTACAAGGAACCCTTATAATTTCGCTCTGTCCGTCCGTCCGTCCGTCGGTTTGTCTTATCAAACTATTAGACATGCTAAAAACTCATTAGGAAAACTATCCTGAACGAAATCGGTAAACAGCTTTTGAAGTTATTCGACAAATACGTTTATAGCAAATCAGATACAGAACACTTCTATATAAGCATATCTCGACACGCTTTTGGTCATTTTTTTTAATTACCTTTAAGTAATCCTCGTAGAATAAAAACAACATATTTGGATGATTCCTTCTCTCTAAAGCTTCAAACAAATGTTCAAAATATGGCGACCACACAACTGAAACAAAAATTAAACAGTTTTGATAAATATAAACATACTGTTCACGATCACAAAATTTCATAAAGATCGGTTCAGCCGTTTTGGACAAGTCCAGTCCCATACACACAAACATTCAAGGTATTTTTATCTACAAAGAAGATGCATACCGTTGTCTGTCATAAAGTACTTCCAAAAGGTCTTAAAATCTCGATCGGGCGGCATCATTCTTGTCAGCTTATGGTGATGACTTCCGATCTACGCCACAGACGCGTCACTCGTTAGCGCTCCAACTGGGTGAGTATCTTTAATAGACTGATCATCATCATTATCATTGTGTTGTCAGATCTTGATAGCCCACAATTGGGAATAGGCCTCTCTTTGCTTCTATCATTCTCCCCTAACCGTTGCCCATTTCGAAATAGACTAAATACTTCTAAATAACCCACGATGCTTTTCTAAATACTTACAGATAATTATTACCTTTAAATAATAATGTAAGTTCATTTTTGAACGAAATTTTTCTCTAATCTTATAAGAATGATTCGAAATGGTAATTCATATGCAATCTGTCGTTTTCTGTAGCTTCTAACGTCTACAATGACAGAAGAATAACAAAAAGCATTCTTATACATTTCAGTTTTTAACTCTGGATATCTTGAAAATAATATCACTTAATTTTTTATACACAATATGTTGCATTGGTATTTTTTTTAGTCGAAGTATTTTGCTGAGAAATAAAAATTCCCTTGTATTAATTGTAATTATAGAGAGGTGGACGGCGACCGAGATAGCGCATTGGACGAAGAGGAGGTACAACCCGATCTCTCGCTCTACGATGATGACGACGACGACGAAGATGATGATGAATTGTAGAGATTGAGGTATTTCCGGAGATGACGTCATACCCTCTGCAATTTAAGCGGACCCTGGACTTCCCTTAGAAGTAAAATTCTTTAGCAAATATCCCTATATTTCTATCCATATTTTCTGAGCTTTCTTATATAAGAAAACGCCGTAAAAACAGTAAGCTCCGGCGATATCAGGTGACCGTCGTAAAAGCTCGCAAAAAGCTCCGCGTCTCAGCCAAAGCTTTTCATCTCTGGCATTATCGATCACTCATACCTTCCTTACCCAATACCAGTATTTACTTGAGTGATTTAATCCGAATTCAAAATTTCTTTATTCGTTAAGTTTTTTGGACAAACTCTTGTTAACGTCATTATTTCATCATAAATATTTTTAGGTAAATATGAGATAAGATCTTAGCTAAATCTGTGGTGTAAATTTGAGTCAATCGCTAGGTTAAGCAGTTCTTATTGCGACCGGGAGATAGATGGGTGATCGATTCTAACACTGAATTTCATATATGCGACCTCCTAAGTGTTACGAAAGGCACTTAAAGCAGTGGGTCCCGATTAATGTGACTGAGTAAAATCAGTCGTGAGATTGAAGAGTTTGTAAAGATTCCGGAGATGACGTCAGACGTTGAAATTTTCCATGTTGATAGGACTTGCTAAAAACTCATTAGGAAAATTATTTTGAACGAAATTGGACAACAACTTCGTTGTTGTCCAATTTCGTTCTGAAGTTATTTAACAAATACGTCAATAGCGTATTAGAAACGGAACCCTTCTATATAAGCGTATCTTGACACTTTCTTGGTCATTTTAGATTCTTAAAATATTTTATATTATTATACAATATTAAAAAAATAGGTTATAAAATAGCTGAATAGATAAATAAAATTTTTAATACTACGAATTAACTTTCAGTAAATTTCAATTAAAAATTTTAATTGGAATTTTACGTTACTTTATAATAATTTAAAATAGGTGATATTGTATGTAATAAATAAAAGATTGGTAATTATGCAGTATGAGGGCTTTTCCCAAAATTGCATATTTATGTTTGTGTTTTTCTTATTACCAAAAGCTTTAATAATACGGATTTTTCCAAATTAAATAAAACTCGAATTTGAATTCGAATAAAATAAAAAAAATCCCAAAAATTATCTCCTTGATCCGCAACCCTAGCCGCCAGCCGCGCCGGAGATCATCAATCATGACGGGAAGACAATCACAACCGGTGCCGCATCTGCCGCGCCCGAAGTCCCACTTCTTTTCAAATAACAAAGCTTAATACACAGACGTGTGAAAATAATCTATACATCGAACGTCGAAGGGACGTGAACATTTTTTCGAATTACGACCGAACGTTACTTCGAGTTGATTACATTTTCGATATAAGGTCTTCTTTCTGAGACTGATGTTTTAGCACTTTGTTACATTAAAGAATCGACGCGGGCTTTTGTCGAAAAAACAGAACAATGCGAGGATGGGATAAACGTCTCGATGTGTGGCCATAAAAAGAGCGTTATTGCTTTTATATATTTAGACGACGACCTAAAAAATTGAATTTCTTTTAATAACGCTAAATGAAAGGGAGTAAAATTGTAAGAGATTTAATTATGTATAACCTTTTTATTTATATCTATTATTATTCTAATATTATAACTAACATTTGGAGTCCTTAGTCGCTATCGACCATCATACGGTACCTATTGAAAATCAGTAACGTTACTGAATAGCCTTCCTTTTAGGTATCTACTTAATATTTTGTATATTTTATGTTTTAAGGCTAGAGTTTTATTTAAACGTTTAAAACATTTATTATAATTTATTTTAATACATTATTTATTAATTTCCATATACAACCTACTAAAATTTATACTCATCTGTAAGTCTATTTTAATGATAAAAAGTATTATTAGAACTTAAATAAATAAAGATATTTCACATTAAATAAAAGTTAATCTGTATGAAACCGTGATTTTATTACTTTTTCAACTACTTAATGACAAGCTGGAAGCGTTTGTCATTTTAATATCTTAAAAAGTAATTATGATTAGGGAAAAAAATTAAAATTAGTTAATAACATAGTCAGGTAATATTAAATTATGAAAAGCACTTAACAAAAAGCCAAGAACATTTTCCGGCGCATTCATCATTACAGATTATTGGTTTTTATTTCTATAACCTCAAAGATTGGGGGAATTATTTTTTTATTTTAATTTTTATTTTACGTAACTAATTTATTCATAATTACATCAACAAAATATTTGTAAGAAAATTTTAGTTATGCTTAATTCCTGCCTTTCCTCCAACTAGTCCAACAGGGTTGGGAATTTATTGGCGACTAGCTGTAGCCGCGATTTCGTCCGTGGGACCGCGTGATTGTATTAATTTTTGAGGGTTTATATTTTTTTGAGCAAAACTCTGTTCATTTTTCTAAAACTGAAGTAGCCTATGTTACTTCTTGCCATATCAGCTACCTATCGATAAAAAAATATAAGGCAGAGAGTCTGTTAACATTTACTATGTACGCCTCGCATTTATATAGGAACCGGGCACTAGTAGAACGGCCGGTTTGTATGTATGAAGTTTGTTCCCAACACTAACCTTACGACTGCAATTATGGGGCTATTCACACATTTCTCTTTGCACAACACAACTTAGCTCCACAAAGAACCTGACAGAGATTCATGGACACCAAGAATTTATGTGACATTTCTCTTACATTCGTAATATCACGCGATGCGCACTGCGAACGAGCTATTTAAACGCAAATGCAGAACGCATTTGAATTGGCCAAAGGATTTATTGCAATTATCATTTAAATTAAAAAGAGGTTTTATTATTCTTTCATAAAAAGTCGTACTGAGAAATATGCTTTTACTGCTAGATAAGTCTAATATTCTTGTTAGTTAGTTTTAGGGGATTTAAACTGAGTCTTAAACTAAAGTCTAATCTTTTTTTCATCAGTACAATAAAACAGCCACAAATTAATTGTCTGCACTCGTTATCCCTATTCCATTCTGGAGATAAATGAAAGACAAAAGAATATGTGCGCTCATATCTACATATCTATACCAATATATGAAGCTGAAGAGTTTGTTTGTTTGTATTTTTATTACATAATTATAACATGAATTGAGTACCAAGTACCCTCCTTAGTCCTTAAGTATTTTAAGAGTCACAGCAGTCAACTTGTATACAACCTATAGTCTTCCTCGATAAATGGGCTTTCTAAAACTGAAAGAATATTTGAAATCGGACCAGTATTTCCTGAGATTAGCGCGTTCGAGCAAACACACAAACACTTCAGCTTTATATATTAGTATAGAGTACCAAGTTTAGTACTTTAGTAAGACCAACTTCTCGGTGTTGTCAAAGTTCATTAAGCAATTTTGTAATACGTCTGCGATTTCGAAGGTCACCATAACGTTTCGCCTCCATTGAAGGTTAACGTTTTTAATAGCAGTTTCCTTGTTTTGCGACGTAAAATCTTCATTAGTACTATAGTTATCGCTGACTGTCACCTACGACCATGTCCTCCAGATTCAAAACATTTCTTATTTGGTTACTTCTTGTCATATGTCTATATAAAGTCATAGTCGAAATCTAAAGTATACCATACTAGTTGCTACCCGCGACTTCGACCGCGTTAAATTAGATGAAAAAAAAATTAGCGTGATGATATATAGCCTTCCTCGATAAATGGGCTATCTAACACTGAAAAAAAATGCTTTTACGCGCTTTTTTTGTTCGTACTTATATAAGTAAATTGACCATAACCTGCGAAACTTTTGCACTACCAGGACGCGAACACCCATCAGAGTTCAGTCCCAGTATTAGCACTTAGTACTTTTAAATATTATTTAAAAACAACAACGTTAATTCCTTCCTTTCCAGCTCCATAATATTATTAATTATTTTCCAGATTCAATCTGTTGTATAATCTAAAAAGCTTTCATTGATCGTAAAAAGGTTATATACATAAAAAAGTTCCGTATCCGTGATAAATAAAATATCTGATTTCGAAACGCGCCAATCCATTTAACTTATTCATAAAAAGTACGATAATATTATAAATATCAGTGTTTTATCTTCGTGAGGTTTTAGCTGTAATCAAAGTTTGATTTAAACATTTTATTGCTAGAGCGAACGTTTTATTAAAAGAAAGTGCCCCATCTATATCCCTTTAACTTGACCATAAATAGTTCAATATAAGTCCAAACCAACATAGCTTGACATTGAGTATTGTAGAGGTTTTTATTAGGCTCTTTACGCGAGTGTGTTTTATAGCTTGAGTCATTTTTTAAATATATAACAAAGGGAAAACGGACCCCTGAGTCCTGACCTTATAGAGCGTACAGTCTAAAAATGCACGCCCCTTCATTAAAATCCCTTATTTTAAAACGCGAAATTAAATATTATTTTCGGCGCTTGCTTATGTGTGCAGAGATTTTATTATAAACACAAACATAACCACGCACTGCAAGGTCAACCGATCACGCGATCGCTTTAGCGGTTTAGAGTGGCGTGCATTTTTAGCCAGAACGCACTCTACTCATGTAAATGCATTGTAAGGAGTAGACATAGACAAACAAAGCCTTTGCAGAAACTTTGAAAAAACTGTAGAGAAAATATAACTATGATGTTACTTTCTTTATAATTCTATGAAGTCTGTGGTTCAAATTCTACCCTGTCCATAGATTAATTTAAAAAAGGGTCTTGACAGACAGACAGACGGACAACGAAGTGATCCTATAAGAGTTCCTTTTTCCCTATTGAGGTACGGAACCCTAAAAATAACTATAATCGCTATTTTCAATAAAGGGGTCTAATGACATTCTTTCAAGTCATTGGTCAAACAGTATGCAAGTATGAAAAACCTATTTCGACTGTACCACTGGACCTTTACTTAGCCCCTTAATGTTCAGTAGATATTTTAAAAAATCTGCTTTTATTATTTAAGTAATGCCAGGTAATTAATCAAAACTCTATAGGAAAATTATTTATATGTTAATTAATATTAAAAGTTATATTATGTTTGTTCGGTTTGCTTAAGGCAACGGTAACACAGCCGTACAGCCCAAAAAGTAAAATAACAAAAACAGTAAAATGAACGTGCTAATTTTTACTATTACTTTTTTATTTTGCCTCTAGGCTATGAATATAGTGATATTTTACTATATTTATAGCCTAGAGCCGCTATTTTCTAAATGAAATGAATTTTTTTAAAGACAAGTCCTATTCGAAATTTAAGCACACGACAATAATTAATTTTCACACAAAATTGCAGGAGCGTTTTATGTTCGAAATTCGAAAAAGGCGACAATAATGGAATTTCAAAAAACAATGCAGGCGCGTTTTTGTTTCTTAAATTTGAGTATCCCTAAATGGCAAACTTCGCTTATTCTTTTTCCGAATGTAATATCACTATTTTCGTGCATGTTTGATGCCAGAGCCAGACATAGCTTCATCTGTATGATCATTTCAATGATCACGTAGTGGAGCCGGGAACTTTGTTTAACTTTACAAAGTTTTGTAGAACTTTGTAGACTTCAAGGACAAAAATGTACAAACACTTAAAGCGCTCTGATTACTTGTGGTGCGACTTTTATTGGATGCATCTAAAAGTATTTTAAATGTAATTAATCGAGAGATTCACTAGTATAAATTATATGGTATACATAAACAAAGCTTTAACTGATTTTTGTTTCAGTAATATAATTAAATCATTAAAACTAATTAATAATTTAAATTGGTGTATGAAGAATACTGATTTCTAATTTCAAAAAAGAAAATGAAGCAAGAACTGTAAGCAATATCTTTTTGTAATATTTTGTAAACAGATAAGTGTCCAAACATATTGAAATATGCACATTCTAGCACTTATAATAAAATACAATAAACATTTACCTGTATCCCCAATGGAAAATAAATCATTGTTAGTTATATCTGAAATGCTACTTGAAGCTGATGTAACTGCTGCCTGTAGACATGTTTAAAAACACATACATCTCAAAATATATAGTGAATATGTAACATACATATCTCAGTGTGATTAGATCTAATATATAAGCTTGTTATTGCAAAAATCACATAGCATATATAAACTACTAATTTATATTGAAAACCTTTTTAAACTCTTTTATTCATTAAATCAATTATTACGTATTGTTTTGATGAGGATTTAATTTGATGCCAATGAAATTAAATAAAAAAAAGACAGTGAATATTATTTCTGTTTTTTGTTATTGAAATTTTACAAAAAAAAAAGGGGGTCGAACAAGTATTTCGTCAAGAAATAATTGAATTAATCAATATATTTACCAGTGACCTCAAAAACACTATAGGGAGGGATTAATTTGATGTAACTTTCTCGTTCAGATATTAAAACATTAATCACCTGGGCAGCCTGTGCAAATTGCTGAATCCTTTGTGGTGACGATTTAACTTCTTCAGCTAATTTATCTTTAAATTTCTTGAACATTTTGCGTTATAAATTATAGTCTTAATAAAAGTATAGCATTTATTGTCTAAAAGTACGAAAATGTTTTCATTGCAGATTTAGCACCAGAAACGTGAACAAAAGGTTACTTTACGCGATAGCAACTATGAAAAAGAACATTAAACAACAGTTAATTCGATTTTTAAATGATTTTGATCACGTATTTAACTTCAATAGAAGATTGTAGATTGAACATTGAAACGATTGTCGGATTGACTCGATGAAATTCGTTTCGTGACATGTATTTCTTTTATTTACTTTAAGACTATGGATGTAAGTCTTTTATGGAATAATATTAGGATATGTTACTCTTTGTGTTTGCATTGTAATCTATAATCAAATTTCATATTTGGAAAATTTCGAATAATATATTCTGAAACTTGTATTTGTAAATATTGAGTTTTAATTATTTAACAACAGTGTAATTTATGTCAAACTTTAATACTAAATGTTTTTTTTATTTTTTTTATAAATCTTTATCTGTTCTGAGGTTACAAAGATTATGATTAAGTCGTATACTCTTTGTTTTAACAAACTTTTAGCAATGTA
>JANCMC010015091.1:513237-544928 GCA_024363005.1 Charaxes varanes
TTAAGACTTGTTGCAAAAATGTTTATTGGCACAGCGAAGGAAAAGTTTATGTACCACAATACATTATTATGTTTAGTAAAATCATTGGAGAATAAAAATATAACAGTAGACTTACGTAACGATTCATATGTTTGTGGTGAACTTGTCTCACTTGATGGGTAAGTTTTAACGGGTCATCTTGTAACATTTATTGGTTTTTAGGGTTCCGTAGTCTTATGAGGATCCCTTAAGTCTCATTTATGGTGACATAGAGCGTCAAATGAAGCAGCGTGGTCCACACCAAATTCAAATGTATGGCATCTATTAGTGTGTTTACAAAGAAGCGATTACGTTTCTACAGAGTTTACACGCTACGATTTGCCACACTGCACTCTATGTGCAATCATCTACTGATGCCCGCATCTCCATAAACAAGGCCTAATAATTTCGCTTTGTACGTCCATCTGTCTAAATTCTGTAAACCCATTGTGTGTGCTCCAACACGGTACTTGAATAGTTCTTTTAAAATAAGGCAAGGTATACACATCTTATTATGAGTACCATTTTTGAGTAATTGGTCTGCAAAGTGTTTTGGAATGTGGTCCCCCCTCTCCTCCAGGAATGCCAAATTTGCAATAACGTTGTTTATAATGCACAATGGGGATAATAACATTTAGAAATAATTCCATCATAACAGTAAAAATTTAAGCAACAACTGTTGTATTATTTGAAGAAATTAAATATACCGGGGAAGTTTCCATGCAGTAAGTGTTTCATATTTTCATATCATAATTTACCCAATTATAAAAAAATTTGTTTTTCACAGTTTCAAGGAACCACAGACATTAATTTCCATTTTGCAGCTCTGCAAGTTCCTGTGAAAGTCTTGACAGACAGACAGACAGATGGACAATAAGTGATCTTATAAGGGATCCTTTTTTCCTAATAAACAATAATTTATGAATGAGTAATGAGAATTAATAAATAGCAAGTAACCCAGCGTGTCGGCAGGACAGCATCTGCTGAGTCCGATAGTAATACCATATTCATCATTATATAATTTTTTTTATTACATGAATATTATGACTAACTAAAGAATTATTGACCACTTTGTTATATTCACAGTTATATGAATCTCTCATTTTCTAAGGCTGTATATTGTGACTCGCAACAGAATGAATATTATTTTGATAATATGTTTGTGCAAGCTCGTAACATTAGATATGTCCATATACCAGACACAGTAAGTATTCTCATGAATATTATTTGTATACAGTTGGATATTTTAAACTTATTCTTCTTCCTCTTGCTATCCTGTACTAGTACTATGGTCCCCTTAGACTGCAGAGGATGTGGCTGTGAGGCAAGTTAGGATGACAGACTGTCTGAAGTCATCCCTGGAACCCTCACAATCTCTACAATCTGATGACTAATATCCGTTAGTGACATTAACCGGGTCCCATTGTTTTACGTGAGGTCAGTTATCAAATATAAATCAGTGTTAGAATAGGTCACTCGTATATCACCCAGTTGCAGCAAGAGCTACTAAACTTAGCTATAGACTCAAATGCCGACCACATATTAGGCCACAACTTCCTCAATATTCTGAAATTATTTACATAATTTCAATTATTACTATTATCTATTTGTTTTCAATATCTTTTTTTATTCATATGCATCATAATATAGAAATAAAATGTGCATATGATTTGAGCATTATACCTATAACAGAAACGTAAGTTAAAACATTGTTATCAGCTTGTCCGTTTGTTCCGGTTAATCTCCGATACGGCTGGACCGATTGTGACGGGATTTTCACTGGTAGATAGCTGGTTTTACAAGACATTAACATAGGCTATTTTGCTTTTAGCTAAATAATTAGGGTTCCGCACTAAAAGAAACAAATTAAAATATCACAGAATTCACGCAGGCGAAGTCGCGCAGCACAGCTGGTTTCTTATAAATTACTTGAACTGAAACAAGCTAGTTGTTAATAAAGTTTAAAAACATATATTATTTTAGCCTTTGTACAGGCACGATGGGAACCGCACGATTACAAATCGTGCGGTTTACACATCGTATTATGCAATATCGTTTACGCAATATCGTGAGTGTTCAAACGGCGGCGATTATTAAGCAATCTATATAAATAAGAACCGCGCGGTTCCTACGCGACTTTAAAAGAGCGTAGTTCCCGCCTTGTCTGAGCACAGGCTAAAAGTTTTAGTAGATCATTCTTTATTTTAAATCTATATTAGACACAACAATAAACCAGTAAAGTTGGGGTTTCGACCGGGTCCTTAAAGGTATCTACCTATCTCTATCCCTTTCATCATTGAGCTATCGAGGCTGTAGTTAAATTGTTGTATACTATTTGATTTGTGAATAATAACTTTAAACATTTTATATTCATCTACTTTCCTTTATGCAGATGTCAATAATAGGAAATATAAGAAATGAACTGATAAGAGAAAAACCGACAAAAGAAATTGTTCAGAAACCAAAATCTAGAAAAGCTAGAAAGGCGATGAAGCAGCATATGGAGACAGTGGCACAATTGGACATGTAATTTGGAGTGTACTAAAGATAACAATTAAATTTTTCAAAATTACTTAATCGATTTTTTATTGCAATCTATATATATAAAAATGAATCGAAAAATGTGTTGAAAAGTTTTAACGAGTATATCGGTTTTAACGAGGATATGAATAATTTTTTGACGAATCTCGTCGAAATTTAAAAGGATAAAAACGTCCGACGGTTTAAAAATAAAAATAATACGAGATTAATTTGCTGATGTTATTTTTTCTATGTACAATTTTTACAGTTTATATACCTACATAATACTGTAGTTATATAAACTCTAAAATTTAGTGATACTTTGTATATTTACTTTTACGTGTTTCACAGATATCTTGCTAATGTTATAAACGCGAAGGTTTGGTCACATGGATGTATGTTTGACGCTCTTTTACGGAAGAACTACTGAATGGATTTTAATACAGCTTTACAATAATATAGTTTATACATCAGAATAACAAATATGCTATAAATTATAAAGATATTGTACGAATTGTCCAAAATATAGCGTTAAATGTCAAGTAAGTATGAGAAAATTCTGCCACCCGCGAGATATCTGGCGTGCGCTGCAAAAACCGTTCAAGTTACAGGTATACAGTGTAAGAACGAAATCTTTATTTTGAATAGTCCTACAAAAAAGTCCGCGGCAGCGTATATCTATCTTTCATGTTTAAGCCATTAACGTCAAAATAGTGAACCATTATGGAACGACAAATATGATATTACATACTAATTTATTTGGCCGCTAAACACGACAGATATGGATTTTCATACAACTATTGCTGGGCGCTGCTCGACCAGTACAGCAAGTTTGATTTATCTCGAAGAAGGTTGTCAAAATAATTCTCATATTTACAAGCATGTTTGAAAAAAAAAAAAATTATCACTTCAAAAAAAATTAGATAGTTTTCAGTTAAAAAATTTGCGTGATCTTGCAACCTAAAGTAATAAACCGTCGTTTAATTATTTGATGCACATACTAAGTATTGATATTTGCATCATTTTACAGGTTCAGATAGCCAAAAAGTAGATTTTTACCGCTCCGCATGGATTTCGGAGACGAGGGAATGTTTACCATTATTGAAAAAAGTAAAGGACGCTACTAACAAATTGCTGGACGAGTGGCCGGACTTTCCCACGCTAAAAGACGTAAGTAAAAAATTGTTTCACTTGATCACTTTGTTACCTTTTTATAAAAGAGCTTGATCAGTAAAGTGCTACAAAATAAGATAAACATTGAGATTTTGAAGGATTCTAAATATGGAGTTTATTAGGAGAAATCCGCTAAGAACGGATCATTCGATATGGCCAGATTAGGGAGTTCTATGGAAATCTGAGATAATCCAATGTTTGTATCTCACCCTGGTGTATTGTTGCTCGTTTTCGCGCCGATAGCGTTACGTTACGTAAAGGGCGACTTAAGGCGCGGAACTACTGCTTTTATAGGTAAAAAAGTATCTTTTGTAAAAAAAATTACAATAACGAAAAATGTTTTTTTTTGGTTTAAAAAAAAATATTTTTTTGGCAATAAAGGAACTACTGTGTAACTGACTTTAAATAGCAGACTATTTTTTATTTTTTTTTTATTCGTTACTTGTTTGTCGTTAAAACATACTTAATACGCAAAAAAAATCGCCGACCGAAAGACATTCTTCTTTACTTTATGTCAGTTATTTTGTTCTTCCATTAAGTAAGTCCTTTATTGCCTAGTTCTTCGCTTACTATTATTTTATTATTATTTCATTATGATTATAACTTTTTACATTAAATGCTGCGTAAAAGATTCGTTGTTGTTGTTATAAACATTGTTTATACAGACAGTCAAAGATTGAACTCTTTATAGCTTAGAAGTTTCAACCCTTGACTTTGTCCGCGTTGTTCTTTATACAAACTTAATATTTATATAAACTTTAAAATGTTATTTTTGCGACAAAAAGTAGCCTATTAATATATGTGCCTACACATAAGGTAATATTGTATACTACTTTATTATATAAACATAAATCATAACACAATCAGACAACATGTTCTGGACATTAAAGTTACATATACAAAAAGGGAACAGACATAAAAAACAACTTTCCTAAAGAAAATAGCTTCAAAGATACACAGAAAGACACATTTATTTTATTCATAAAAATTTTGTTACAAAATAAGCTGTTTCCAATAATATATTGCATTATTTGAAAAGAATATATTATGAGAACATGTTAGTAATTATTACAGGTGGAAAATTAATTTAGATATATCTGGATAGATTTTCATCAAATATATGTACATACGTTCTCATATGAGCCCAGTTCACCAACTCCCAGAATAACTTTTAGGCGCACATTTTCACATGCATGTCCCATTTGCAGAAGTTCATCATATAATTTTCCCCATTCCCCTGTTAAAACCAAGCTCCGGTCAATAACTACATCTATCTCAGTAGCACCATTTGATATTGCAAAGCTGATTTCTTGCAATCTTGTCTGTAATGGATAAAGTCCTGAAGGAAAACCTGTTGCCACTGTAAATAATAGAAATTTAAAAAATTATCTGTCATTTTTTGTAACAAAATTGTGTGACGTCACAAGTCCATTAGGTGGGCATGCCCATCTTGCTCACGACAGTGGATCCGCGCCTGTGTAAAACCTTAACAAAAGTAACTTCTAGGATACCTCAAAAAGAGGGTTTTTGAAACGAAGAAATTTACAGTTTTTTTTTTTATAATTTAGTAATTGATTTTGTTATAAACTGTTTATAATTACTTACAGATGAGTTACTTTGCGCTTATTTTTTGTATCGACTTTAACTTCGAGTTTTTATAAAAGTATTCGTCATTATCGTATATAAAAGTTCATTTTACATAAGTAGTTTCGTAAAAGGCTTTTTAGATTTTGATTTCGTTTCGATTTCGTTTCGTTCATTACATCTTTCAGCATTTATTATTTAGCTTTCACACGATGGGTTCAGAATAAAATATTTTTATTATTAAAAATATTCATTTACTTTCTACAATACAAATGCTGAGGTTTTTTTTTAATTTTTAAAGTTATATTCTGTTCCACGCTTCGTATTTTGTACCTAATATTGTTGACCCTTTAAAAGGACATACCTGATATAAAACAAACATTTTTACTCAAACTAAGTAATTAGTAAGATGGTCAAAAGTATTTTCTTTATAAATAAAGCGTTCACCACCCATGTATCACACGGCCGCAGTAATAACTGCTTAACTTAATCGACTTAAAAACCGGCCATTGATTCAGGTAAGATCTCCTCATCCACGTGAACTGAGTCATTTGGTTGAATTTTGAGATTTTTCTGTTATTGGTGTGAAATTTCTTTAAATAAATAAGTTTCTTTTTCTCTTTGATTTTTGTGTGTAACTCATCCTAATAATATTTTAAAAAGTAAAATAGTCTACGCTTATGTTTTTCCTTTTAACATCAGCTGTATGCCCCTAAAATCTACGACTTTCGTATTTGATAAATGCTGTTACAGTACTATCTTTTTTTCACTAAGTCGGTATTATTCGGCGATCTTTATTTTCAACCAGTATCTTTTTAATTAATGCATACTTGTTAAAAATTAATGGGAAACGTTTAACCTCAAATATTTGTAACAAAATAAAAACACTGCAGTAATTAAAAACTGTGCAACAATGATATTTCATACAACACTTCCGCGCTGTTCTGGGTTCTACAGCAGAAAATACGTCCTTTGTGATCGGTCATGTGGTGATTAATATTAAGATTACTGTGTAGTTAAAACAAAACTTATTTTTCATATAAGATATATTTCTTTCTTTTACTCCAACGCGACGCACTTTTATCGAACAATGTTCTATTTTCAACGCTATTTATATATACTTATCGATATATTTTCATATCGACGACGCTAAAACAACGCCAACGCCGATATTTAACGCTTTTTAAACTCTCATGCGAATGAGGGCTAATGAGATTTAAATACTTAACAACAGAAATAATTTAAAAAAGTCCCACAAAATATATTTAATAGATAAAAATTGTTATAAAATAAATGATTATTTTAACGACTAGAATATAATATATTTCTACACGCTTATAATTAGTTTTGACATATTTGACATTGATTTTTATATTTGAAATTATTTTGACGAAAATTTCATAGTGTATTTATTAATTAATTTAGTGAAATAAGATTTTACGAATTTTGTACGCCTAATCAGGCAGATTATAGTGTGATTAAATCTTTGTCCTTACATTTTAAGACCAATGTACAGTCGACCAAGAAATTGGTTTGCCACGCTAAGGTCGAATTTCTCGCGGCAGCGCAATCTCCGCGCCGGAGGGCCGTTGGCGGACGGCAGTCCGCGCACGGCCGTCGCCTGCCTCCTTGAGTGGGACTGCGTCAGTGACTGGCACGGGCCGTCAGTCGCTGTCGCCGAGGTCTAGACTTCAGTAAAAACTGCCAGTTTCATTTTAAATATGGAATTTTTCATAAAATTCTGGCGCCTTCTACTCCAGCAACGGCTTTTGTACTTTTAAAATAAACTGGTAATATATTTTTCTCAAACATGCGCGCAAATAGTGACATTACATTTAAGAAAAGATTACGCGAAGTGTGCCATTTACGGATTCTTAAATTTAAAAAAAAAACGCGCCTGCGTAGTTGTATGAAATTTCATTATGATCGCCTTTTTTAAATTTGGAACATAAAACGTGCTAGCAATGTTGTATGAAACATTAATGTTGTGTTTTTAAAATTCGAACAGCAGACATAACTTATCCACAAAAAAATGATTCTGAAAATGGCGGCACTATTTCATTGTATTTATAGTCCAGAGGTAAAATAAAAAAACAACAGTAATAAAACTGAGCCTGGAATGTAAAATAATGTGTAAATATTTTAATAATTTATATTTAGGGCCGTATGGCTGTGTTACCTATGCCTTATGGAAACCAATCAAACATAAAATATCTTTTAAGAATTATCCCAATATGACAAATATAACTTTAAATATAAATTAAATTATAAATAATCTTTCAATAAAACTTTGATTTGTTTCTTTCCAGCTCCAAGTACTGAGCCCAGGTTACGTTGGCTCCAGCCGCCCGCAGATGCTTCGCGCCGCCGTGTCTTATCACGTACTCGGTCCACCACACGGCTCGCTCCAGGGGGGCTTGGGGCTCATCCTCGATGACGCTTCGCAACCTTCTTATGTTTTCCTTATAACTAAAACAAAAAAGTGTACATGTCACGACGTATACGTCCGACGCTCGACTGGAGTTCACTCCTTTCATAACGCACAGCGTTTAATTTTACTCCTCATAAAATTTATTTCATATAAATATGGAAATCGATTCTTGATGAACTGAAAAAAAATGCTTACATAACTTGAGTTCCAAAATGACTCCCTGTGGAAGGACTCCTCTAGAAGGAATAAGCATTTAAGTACTGACAAGGGTCTTGAGATTTAGACTCTTATAAAATACTAGTCTTTACCCACGGCTTGGCCCATTTTAAACAGTTATGTTTCCAGTGCGCGATAGAACAACTTGCTCGCGAACGATCCGTTTGTTATTTTCTGTAACCCTGACAGCAAATTATGGATGAACGTGCAAATTTTTCGCAATGATCAATAGAAAAACAAACAAGGCGTGAATGCGTAACCAATAAACAAACACACTCTCCGACCTTTTAGTCGTATATACATATAAAAATTCTTAACAATGAATACAGAAAAATCGGCATCAGGCAATTTTTTTTTTTGCCAGAGAGCCGAGATGGCGAATCGTTATGAAAAATAATTTATATTTATCTACGCCTCAATCCAAAACAAACTGAAATGTGTTTAGCCTATCTATTTTTACTTTATTTACTTATTAAGACTTTTCTTACTTTTACGTCTCTGCTTTTGTTACTCAATTTAGGCATTGAACTTTTTCTTCAGCTTACCCAGACCGGCGCACATTGTCCAGTTCGAACGTTGTGTTACTCACTCTTTAGTACATTCTATTATCCTATAACATTATTCCCCGTTTCAAACCTTGTCCTAACAATAATGCACACAAAAAAAAGGAAATTAACCAATTTGTTTCAGTCGTTCCCAAGTTATACACGTGCATACATTTCAGCGGTACATTTTTATTTGCTACTATAAATTGAGATGTAAATTACACCTTGTATCTTTCAAGTTGGATCAAATTGTTCACGATGTGCAAATTTGGGTAAAATGAGTTCAGTAGTTTGGGAGTCTATCGCGGACAAACAATGTAACGCGTAATTTATATATATTAAGATAAGGTGCAACCTTAATATAACGTACCTCAATATAACGACTTCCTCGATTTAACAAATTTTTCGTAATCCCCTTGAATTGTCCAAAAGAGTCAATATAATATATACCTTTACAATGCGAACATTTTTTGCGAACAACCTCTTTATAACGAATTTACAACTATCAAGAAAAAGTATTGATACCTCTAATTAACGAATTTTGTCAACCTAAAACCTTTATATAAAGTTCCCACTAATATATAACTCCTAATCGTATATTATGTGATTCATGTCGCGACATGTTTCGACACGCTTTTGTTCGTAAAACTATTCTTTTACCTCTTTATAACGAATTTTAGACCAACCTAACCTCAACATATCAAACCTCAGTTCAACAAATTACTTGATATAACGAATATTTTCTTGTTCCCCTGCGATTCGTTAAATTGGGGTTGCTTTGTATTAGATTAATATTAATGAGTCATATCTGATATATGCACCGATTAAATGATTTTGAAAAACCTTAACAGCAGTTGCAACGAGAAAATGAAGCCCACTTAAACGTTTTTTTAATATTTTTAAAAAAAGTTTTAGATATACAATATTCGCAGTTAAGAACTTTGTTCCGAAAAACTGTTGAAGTCATCAACAATATAAATACTTTCCGTTAATAGCTGTTATTATGCCCAAATTAAAAACTTCACGGAATGTGTCAAACTTTTTACTGTCAGTAAAGCAAAGTTGCCGCTATCACTGAAGTTTGAATTTAAGACCCCACCTCCCCCCCACATTACAACAGATTTATTGGTGCTTTACTGCTTCTTACCGGGAGTTTTTATTGGGCATTTTAACGATTCTAATTTTACTATCAAAATTTTTATATGTACGCCTAGTTAGGTTAATTAGTTGGGCCGATCAAACTGTCTGCGATCGCCTCTTGTGATATGTGGAAGCTACAAATGTTAGAAAGTGGAGTACTTTACGTGTAGTGCTCAGTGGTTCCGCATATGAGAAAAAATTAAACTTTCATCTCTTATAATCAGTCAATTGAACAATACCACTTTTTGAAAGTTAGTACACTTGTCAGGGTACCATTAGCGGGGCATGTCCATCGCATGGAAACTTCTAGACCACCAAGGCCATGTTGGGTGCTACAGCGGATTCTAAGCGTAATGATAGCCGCCCGATGGTCCGATTTTAGACTGCATAAACCGTGACCTGTCTTCATTTAATATCCAGCATGCTCCAGGGGCGAGACTCGCGGCTGACAGCGATCGGTGGAAGCACAGCATTTCTCATGGTGTCTAGCACCATGACAAAATATGATTCGATAGATTTGCTGATGCCGCTGTCTTGCTACGTATCGTGACGACAGCGGCAACCCTTAATTAAGTTCTCCCGCGATATTCCTCTGCTCTGGTTGTGGCCGATCCTGCCGATCTTGGATCGGTTTGCACAGCCATCAACGGAGGTGTATACTGAGTACTTAAACAATCATCTGTAAAAGATGTAAGGGCATTGGCCCTCATCATTGGATGATGACACTTATCATTGTAAGCAAATGCGTGCGACATGCGTTTGGTACTTTAAGTCAGACTATGTTATTAACAATCAATGTCTCAATAATATCGCTTCCTTCTCTACTACGTATAAGTCAAATAGCTGCACGTAAAGGTATCAGAAGTTAAGAACCAGGTGTGGCTTCTTGCAAAGATCTCGCTTAACTGAAGATTTATTCCTGTGTGCTGCTAAGTTTTTTTTTTTATTTTTTTCTTGGTTGGTGTTTGCACTCTATTGAGTGATATTCCGTCAGGAAGGCTTCTTTTTTTTTTATAAAAAATTTCGAGCTATGGATGCTACAATAGGGCATTTTGGAGCATTTCGACGTTAATGTTAACATTATACATACACATAAACAAGGATTTCTGTTTTAAAAGAAATAAAAACCGCAAAGCGGCCAGGGCGATCGCCAGCGATCACCCATCCTCTTCTAACCTATCCGTAATAGAGTTACGCTTCGCGCGGAATGTCAGACTCCTACGACGGAATATAACTCGTCAGAGTTTAAACAACTTTGACGAGAAAAAACATTTACATGCAGTTTTTGGAAAAGTAACCAAACCGCATTATTGCTCCTTAAACTAAATCTTATAGCAAGAGTGAATAATATAAGCAATTGCGTTTCAACGCTGAATGTTTTAATGGTTAACGCCAAGTATAACCAAATATTTTCAGGGATGGTTTTTGTAAATGCCTCACGAATCCCAACCGGTGCACATAAAATCTATCACCGATACATATACCAGCACTTGCTGTCTGGTAAACAATTTTAATACGCATAACATCTATTATCAGACAAGATTGTCTTGCGGGTAACATCGTAAACGGCCGATCTTTATTGGAGTATAATAACAGATATAAAGTGCGTTTTTATTTGGTTTTGATGCGATCCTTTCTATCTTCAGATCTCGGACAGTCCAGTTTAATCGGCCACGTGAACAGTCCGATATATTGTGTGTAATGACCGATTTTATTATCCCCATACTTAATGTTATGTTTATGAACTGTTCCGAGAAATGTTCCATTATTTTTATGAGTATCTGGCTATTTAATTTCGAATGCTATTTCTATTACTTTTCTGTAACAACTAAGAACAGAGCAAAGGCTTTCTTCGATTATGCAAGTCCTGATGTTTTCGGGATATTCTCATGCATATATTTTTCGTCACTGGTATAGGTTTAAAAGTTTTTTAGAACATTGATGTTGCGTTTTTTTTTCCTTTTCTTCAGATATATGTATGCTTCTTATACCGCATTTTAAAAACAGTAACTCAAGATGTAGATAAATAATCTTGGGCTAATAATCTGAAAATCTTCTTGAACTGGAGGCAAAACGATGAGTTAAAAAGAGTATAATAAAATCTGTTTGAAGCTGCAAGAATCGTCTTCAGTTCAATATCGCTATCTTGCATCATATCTAGACTAGGTAGAAGAGTGAATTCACTAGTTTGAATTTCGTATCTAGACTGGCATGTAGTGTGAATTCAGTAATATCCAGTTCACATCTTGACTGGCATGTACAGTGAATTCTCCAGTATCAAGTTCGTATCTTGACTGGCACATAGCATAAATTGACTGGTATTGGAAAAAAAGTATTGACACATGTTTTGTTCAATATATGTGATCAACAATTCTTACCTGAACGACTTTATGATAAAACAGTTTAGCTGAAAATCGCAAAAACAGATTTTTGTAACCTCAACTAAGTTTTTCCCCGTATTTAGCTGTATTTTTAACAGTTCTACCAATTTTGAGAGGTATGCGAATTAATGTAAGTTACTTCTATTCTTTGGACTGATGATGATTTGACTGGGCTATTTAATCTGAACTGTATACGGGACCAGGTCTGGACCGCGGCCGACTACCTCGTCAAGGATTGCAACTACCAGGTGAGGAATTACTCGAGTTACCTGCATATGTGATTACACAATACTCATTTATTTATCCCGATTAAGGCAATTTATGTACAGTTTAGAATTTCATACATCATATTGAATTCGAGTGGTTGATTATGACTTGCAAGTGATGGTGTTAGTGAGTGGAAAATGGGTGGGCATGATAGTGGCATTAATGCAGCTTTATGGAATAGAATAACAATCAATGTATTTTTTATCTATCGTGTGGACCTATTTCGATGGGAATTTCGCTGTTTACTAGTTGCTGGTGGGCTGAGTTACATTAGTTTTTAAAATATAATCCATTTAAATGAACAAAATTATTGAAATTAACACAGATAAAATCGCTAATACGGGTAGCAGCTAATGTACTACAGTCAGTAGTATACCCATTGTGTGGTTCGGTAATCACAAAATTTGTAAGCCATTTCTAAAGCTGAATTATTTTGTACTGCTTTTCTTTTTTAATTTAATAACGCTAGGATGTGCAACACGTCTCATAAATACTATATTTCCCTAGGAAAAGTATTTTATTCAGACTCCGCTATGAACTGAACTAAGCGACCTGTAAAGGGTTTTGTTTTGAATAGAGACATTTGAACGTCCTCCCTGCAGGCTTACAACCTGGAGCCCGGGCACGAGTACGAGTTCCGCGTGCGCGCCAAGAACGCGGCCGGCTTCAGCAAGTACTCGGCCAGCTCGCAGCCCTTCCGCGTGCGCGGCAAGGCGGGCCCGCCGGGGGCGCCGCGCGCGCCGCGCGTGCTGCGCGTGGGCAGGAACTACGTGGACGTTAAGCGAAGCTTCCATTACGAGCTAATTCCTAATCTAATTCTTTTTAAAGAATTCAATTACGGCGGAAAAGGACATAAATTATATATGCATATGGTAATAATTATTAGCGTTCATTTGCTTCGATTATTTTTTGACTTTAAAATATATATTTAAAGACTCAGCATCATTCTTTCTTAAAAAAACCCGACTTCAAATTGTCAGAACTGCTCCAAATTGAAGTGGGACATCGCGAGAAGTACAAACTTTAAAAACAAAATCATCAAATCATCAAAATCGGTTCACTCGGTCGAAAGTTCTGAGGTAACAAACATAAAAAATATTCAGTCGATTTGAATTAAAGGTAATTGAAAGTCATCTAATACAATAAATTAAAAATAATCAGAGAATATCATTTAAGTCATAAGAATAACAATTTCCCTGAAATATTAGAAGGAAAAAGAATTAATTAGGAAGCAGCAAGCAATGAATGTTTGTAAATAAAAATATACTCAAACTTAATTCCTCTAACGACTGTAGCTACAAGAAGATACGGTTATGGCCGACGCCATTTTGTGAGCGCAGCAAATGGCCCACTGTTATGGCGGAAAAATGTATTTACTTTAAAAATTAAAAGTCATCAATAGAACATGTGTACTTGGCGTGATCTTGTCGCTGTGTCATCTGTTTTGTCACCAATTAACTAGGAATACACCCTCATTCTCTCGTCAACATTTTTTTAAAGGCTTGTGTTTAAAGTGAGCATAACGATGGCTAAGCTGTGCACAATAGAACATGTGTACTTGGTGTGATCTTGTCGCTGTGCCATCTGTTTTGTCACCAATTAACTAGGAATATACCCTCATTCTCTCGTCAACATTTTTTTAAAGGCTTGTGTTAAAAGTGAGCATAACGATAGCTAAGCTGTGCACAATAGAACATGTGTACTTGGCGTGATCTTGTCGCTGTGTCATCTGTTTTATCGCTTTTATCTACTACGAATGCATTTTCCTGTTAAGCTTTGTTTTAAAGGCTAGTTTTAAAAAGACACCTAAAAGAAATATTACTTTTTAGAGTAAAATGTCATTCCCATTTGTCACAATGAATTTAGTAGAATAATAGACCTTGCTATTTGATATGTGCGTGTGTGTCGCGCGCAGCGGGACAAAACTAGTTTCGTAAGAGTCGGTTTTTTTAAGTACAGGAAAAAACTTCACTTGCCGTAAGCCAAAATGATTTCTTAAAATAACCTTAGCTTTAAAAAAAACTGGTTTGAACGTATGTAAAAGTATATTAAATGTCGCGGAGAATTCTTTGAAAAACAATAAATAGTAATAATCGATTAGATTGTTTATACTTATTTCAAACGACACAACTTAAAAGGCAGCCTGCGTATATGTTACTGCAGACGGAAATAAAATTTCATTGTATTTTAAATACACTATTTCAATGTCAATTTAGCAATATAAAATAATTTATTGCAATTTAGTACGCTTTACAGCATACGTAATGTTTTAACGATGACAAGAAACCTTTAAAGGCTTCGTTATTCGTATTTATAGCGTAAAAAAGGAAACGGCGCAGTTCCTGTTTTTTTGTGTTACAAGGGACAAACGAGCACGCGGTTCGCCTAAGTGACTACCGACACACGTCCAGGAGGATAGCAGATGCGTTGCCGGCCTTTAATGACGAGATTAGGTCACGTGAAACTTTCACAAACCGAACGAAACACGACAACAATACCATCACTTGACGTGACAGCATTGCCGCCACTTCACGCCGATCTCATGTGAGAAAAAGGCTGACTGTTTACCAAGATTCTGCCCTGCTTCCGAATAAACATTTCAGACGCGGTTAAGTAAATTCAAACGAGGTAGGAGTTCCGAGGATGACGTCAGATGGCAATCGGTCATCTTAACTCGGCCCACAGCCAAATCCTCTGCAATCTAAGCGGGCCCTGCTACTTAACCGGGATAACGCTAGGAAGAAGAAGACTAAGTAAAAAAATACTGTTGTTTTATTCTTACGATTTTTTTCATGTATGGTGACTTGTAAAGTAGCGTCAATCTTTCCTTTCAGACCCAATTGTGGACAACATAGATTCTCCTCTATATCTAAAACTTTGTCTATTTTTCCATTCCACTTGCCTTTATCACTTTGCTAAAAAAAAAAACATAAGTACAATAGATGGTAGAAGTTTATAGCCTTTTAGGGCTTAAATAGACATACATATATGTATAACTGAACACTCTCTCTCTCTTTGCGTCGATTCCTCAATGCTGAGGGTCGTGGCTCCTTTTTGATAACTTTAATTTTTTTGCCAAAATTAATCTTGTTATGTATTAAATCAGGTTGCCCAAACAGTTTTTGGACATCTATGGTAACTAGCTATCATCGCCGGCTGGTGGAAATTTGCCCACAAACCTTTTTGCGTACAGCAACATATATTATTCTAATCACAAAAAATAAAATTTGACAATTAATGTAACATACGGTTGTTGGAATATTAAACATAAAGTTTTCCCAACGATTGTTTGGTTTCCGTAATGGCCGCGTGTGGCGCTGTACAGTGGCTATATAGGGGACTGTTGTGTCATTGCCCCTCTGATCTTGTAATGTGAAATTTACTTTGTTAACCTAATCGGGAACATGTCAATAAATCTGTATAGCTTCCATTGTCTTTCAATAACCTGCTAACAGATTGTTTGAATTTTTATTCCAAAGCCGATAAAGGTTGGATGACCATATTTTTATACTTATATTCGTATTTAAGAATCCACTAAGTAGGGTTTTATTAACAAAATTAAATAGACACATAAATCCGTTCAAAAATATAGCTAAAGTATAGATTCGTCGAACTATATTTGCGTCCCCTGATTGCCCGCATCGACCCGAAGCTTTATGCTGACTCGACAAGAGCTTTTCTGACGAGATGCTATATCAGCGTTACCTGCCGTCGGAATACGGAATATTTTACATAAGTTTTTAAAGAATACCGGTAATATTTAAAAATCTGAAGACACCATATTCTTTTTTATCTTTTGACTGGCCCGTTGGCGCAGTGGGCAGTGACTCTGCCTTCCGCTCCGGGGGTCATGGGTGCGATTCTCGCCTCGACGCCACAGAGTAACGTTTCGCGCCGAATATGTTTATTGGCACACATATGTGTATACCTACATAGTACTAGCGGACCCAGCAGACGTTGTCCTACCCGAAAGTTGGATTACTTACTGTTTACTAAATTCTATAATTCTATAACTTTATTCCCCGTTCCCGTTCCATTTGCTTTTCGCTTTTGCTTTGCCATGCTTTTTTATATAAAATAAAACTTGTCCTAGCAATAACGAACAGAACAAAAAAGAAATTATCCAATTTGGTACAGTAGTTCGGAAGTTATGCACGTTCATACATTTCAGCGACTCATTTTTATTTGCGGTTATAAATTGAGATGTAGGCTATTCTATATTCCAAGTTGGATCAAACTGCACACGGTGTGCCAATTTCATTAAAACCGGTTAAGTAGTTTAGGAGTCCACCGCGAACAAACAACGTGGCGCGTAATTTATGTATATTAAAATAGGATAATAAATATTTTACTAAACGAAAATATAGTCCAATTGCCGAATAACTTGTCTCGCTTCACCACTATATAAATGACGTTATTTCATATTGAGGAATCTCACAAGTTATAAGTTTTCTAACAATGTAGGAGGGACAGGCGCTCCCACAGTTATGTTCTTGAACTTGGCCCGTTTTGTTATTTTCCTTATAAGCTTAAACAAATAATGTTAAGTCTCCTGTATCTGCAATACAGGTAATATAAAACTATTCTTGTTTGGGAATCTCGTACAAAAGAAACGTGTGGTTTTACATTTTCTATTTCCTACATTTGTTAAGGACCGTTTGATTATACGTTATTTAAGAAATTTTATTTTTAAGTTTTCTTAAAAGTATCCTATGGGTTCAGAAGATGTGGCTTCGAGGCAGTAAAGAAAATTAAAAAAAACGGTCAGGTGCTAAACGGACTCGCGCACTAAGGGTTCCGTACCATTCCGTAATATTTTACCAGGTTATTTTAAAAATTATACTTTTCAGATTTCTTTTACTTTGACAAAGTAAGTGCATTTTGTCCCAAATTTAAGATTTTCTCTTTACAAATAACTTTTTGCCAAATTTTATGATCTTTTGGAGATACGGAACTCTAACAAAATTATTTAATTAATATTTATTGTTTTTTTAAATGTTTCTAATGATTATTTATAGTTAACATCGCAACCATTCATCAATGCGTTTATCGGAATTGGCATAATTACTAATTTATCAGAGACCATGGCCCGGATCCTGCTGATAAAATTTTACAAAAATTCCGATGACATAGTTTATACACCAATTAAGTTTCCTTTAAATATGACATAAAGGATACAGAATAGAAGTATAAATGCTTGCTTCGATCAACCTGGTTTATGTTATCTTTTATATCTAATAGAATTATGTATGTCGAAATAGAATAATGTCTTCTTATTATTCTTCTTTATTAAGTACAATATTTCGCCACTGATTCCAAGAGACAAAGTCCTGTCATCGCTGGTATGCAATGTCACCCTACCGCGGTGGTCGCGTTACCAACAACGCGGATACTATTATGTCAGAGTTGCGGTAGGCTCTGATATACGTATGACTTTCTTTCTAATCCATTTGTTTTTAATTTATAGCTTTCGCGGGACAAAGGTCACCTCGAACTTGTTAACATTTTACCATATAGATTGCTTTACTTAGAAATCAACACATGGAATTTCATAAAAAGGAAACCATAGCGTCTATCATTTTCTTTTTTTACATTTATTTTATTTTATTTATTTATTTATTATTATTATTTTTAATTTAACATTATAAAAACCAATGCGGTTTGTCCTTAATGTTAAGGTTGACATCTGCATAATTCAAATAGTCTAGTTAAAATTATGTATATATATAACTTAAAATTTTAAACAAGAAGAAGAAAATACATAACATCTAGAATAAATTTAATTGTTAGGCCGCCTACGACATCTTATTTGTGTATAGGAGTGTATGTGTGTGAAAGAGAAAGAGGTATAAAGGTGCTTTAAAGTGCACACAGCGGCTATAGCACAATTCGCCCTTACAAAAGTGGCTTAGTGTGGATAAATCTTTATAGATGAAGTATTATATCAATTGAGATATCTCTAAGATATCTTTTTCTTATAAAATATATTCTTATCTTGCATTTCAATTTTCAGTCAACATTTCCCGTACTTCAAAACGGCGCCAAACGGATGGAAAAACTCTGTGCGTCACAACCTTAGTTTAAATAAATGTTTTGAAAAAATAGAAAAACCCTCGACGAATGGAAGTCAACGGAAAGGTACAGACGGCTCTTACTCGAGTATATAATCTCATTAAACCCAAGGGGAAATGTGCTAATTTATATTTTTTAATATTGCAGGTTGCTTGTGGGCAATGAATCCATCAAAAGTCGGCAAAATGGACGAAGAAGTTCAAAAATGGTCACGGAAAGACCCTCAAGCAATCAAGAAGGCAATGGTTTATCCAGGTTAGTTTTGAATTTTACGCTTGGAAATCGGCGCCTGGAGCGGCCGCTCCGTTCGCCCAATGATAGGGCGGGTTCTGCGTATCATGGACTACGGACGTTAATTTTCGAACTATAAACTTTCGTCCATTCTCATTCCTCTTCCAGGACAATTATTATCAAAAAATGACTTCCCTTTGTTCGTAATATTAATTTATTTGCTTTTTTATACTTGAAAAGTGAACACTAAAGATTAGAACAACAACAGTAAGAATAAATAGGCGGTTTTATCGCTTAGAGCGATATCTTACAGACAAAATTTTATAAACCATTAAAGGTTGGTTCAAAAACAAGTAAAAAAATAAATACTGGAATGTAAAGGAACTTTTTCATTCATTATTATGTAAAAGCAAAGTAATTGGCCGATTTAAACTAAGCGTTTCTTTTAGATGTGATTAATACAAGGCAGCTATACTTTTACGACGTTGTTTGTCATTTTAGTACTGTAGAAATATAAAATACATAAAGTACTTTAAAATTGTAGGGTCAAGATAAATTCACTCACCTACTTATATGTTTTCTAACAACTAATCTTTAATCTTATTAACGTGATTAAACAGGAATATTTTTTTAAATGTTGACATACATCACACAATTACTTATAAAATTCATCTCCCGCATCTGTCTAATCGTCACCAATAGGTAGATTGATTCATGAAGAAGGTTTTTATATATAATACAGGTCTAATATCTTAATATGTAAGGAGTAAGTAACCAACATATGGCCAACTAGCCCGTTCCCGAAATACAAAGGATACCGCCGTTATTTGACCTTAAGGATGAACATAAGCTTAATTGAAAGTCGTGAAATAAGTGTAGGAAGGTTGTATGAAATTCAAAGAGAGCATTGCGGACGAAGTCGCGGAATGTAGTTGTAAACAATATGTCATTTTTTCATTCCACAGGTAAAACAATAGAACCGCCTCTAAAGTCCAATATAGATGGGGCTTTAACCCGTTTGCAAGATGTCGGGGCGCTAGACAAGGCTTTCGCCCTGACTGCGCTCGGCAAACATCTCGCTGCGCTGCCGGTGGACGTCCGGATAGGAAAGCTGATGCTTTTCGGCGCCATATTTTGCTGTGTGGACTCGGCTTTAACTATGGCGGCTTTTCTGAGCCACAAGAGCCCCTTCGTAGCGCCTTTTGGAAAGAAGGTACGTTTCGGAAACGTCGATTTCTACAGAAAATATTTTGCATTTATTTCACACTTAATTCACAACAGTCTTAATTAACACTACTATAATTAATACTTCACAATATTCCAGCTGAGTTTTAGCTTAATTTCGTTACACAGTATTAGTGTCTAGTCTAGAAATGCACGCCCTCCAAAGTATTCGCTTCTACATGCAAAACAGAGTGTAGACGCAAACTCGCAAACCCGTCTATATCATTGGCTATCGAATTTGCAATAAAACGCTCCGCTCACACATGCAAGCATTGCAATTTAATTAGTCGAGTCGGGTCGAACATTTTTAGACTGAACCATGTATACATTTGTATGATAATTAGACGGTTGTATGAATTGATGAGTACGATAAAAAATATTATGTCCTATGTGTTAGCCCAAATATATCCAAATATACCCAGCAACAATGAAAACAAACCACTATATATATATAATTGTAATGCAATGTAAATTTTTTTTAAGAATATTAGGAATACTTTTTTTGGTATGTCTAATATTCCCTTTCCCCCCCTACTAAGCTTGAATTAAAAGCTTGTATTTGGAGTGGGTGCGACAATACCCCAACGGCGGTGGGGTTTGAACCGGGTACCTTGCGGATTGCAGTCCATACCTTATACCGTTGAGCTATTCAGGCTCAAAGGCTTTCGAGGGATTTTGTTTTTTTTTTTTTGGTCAGAACTCTACTTATTTAGCTAATAGCAAGGTAGCTACGTAATGTGTAACTACTAGATATTCCTTGTAAAATCAGGTATCTGCCGGTAAAAGAATATCCTTCCAAAACGAACAAGCCGTTTCGGAGATTACCTGAAACAAACAGGTTAAAATATTTTAACTTGCATTTCTGTTACAGGCATCGTAAATATAGTCATATACAATTAGTAAAAAAATATTTCGATGTTACAAACCCTTTTTATTTTATTTATACGAATAGATAAAATGAAAATAACTCGAATTAAAGTAAAAGGTTAAAGTTTAGTTTCTACTACAGTTTTAATATATTTAAGTACATTAAAATTGGTTTGAAACAAGTACTTGCTAAGTATATTTAGATCAAGTAAGAAAATACGAGTCATGTGCTATAAGATACAGAATCTTGCCAATTTGGCTGGCCCTTAAGCGCATTAGGCAGTGCCCCTGCCTTCTGCTCCGGGGGTTGTGGGTTCGATTCCCACCTAGAGTCTGGGTGTATTATCCATATTTATGTATTTATATATTTCTCAAATTTTTCAGATGTTAAAATATAGACTCTTAATGGCATTGAAGATTTAAAAAGAAATTTTAATGAAGTTTGTTCTTCGAGAAAAATCTCTATAGCAAATGCCAATTTTATAACTGTACAATTGTATAGTCGACTATGAAAGTGCTTTACCATTTTGGATTTCAGCTCCTACTTAAAGAAAATTTTACTGAGGATTATTGTTAGAAATTAACGTAATGCATAACAAGCAAAAATTACTCTTAAAACTAATTGACGTGCAAACGATATTGGACCTTAGCGTGGCAAACCAAAGTTTGGTGGACTAGACATCAATACAATCTCTTTACCCAAATTGTCACAAACATCGTGATCTTTTTTGGTAAACAAAAATCTATATATGTATGTACATACATACATAAAAATGAATCCCAATTTCCCTTGGTCACATCATCACGCTTGAACGGCTGGATCGATTTCGCTAATTCTTTTTTGTACTGTTTTTTATTGTCATGAGAATGTTCTTATGAAAAGAAAAATATAAGAAAATTGCGCTGAAAATCAGATATTTTAAGAATATTTAACCACCATATAAAATAATTTCTAATGTAACCAAATGAAGAAGTACTGGGAATGAAATCTTGACAGTTTTAACTTTTTTAATGTAACCTTATGGCGTTTGACATAATTTTGTATGTGTCAAACAGTAATGTTCATCCCGTTAATATGGAACGGGATCGGGAACGGGAACGATAACGGGAAAGGGAACGGGGACGGGACTGGGAATAATATTAGGATAATAGACATATTCTAATATCCTAACATTATTATGTAACCCAATAGATAGTAAGTAACCCAAAATTCGGGCAGGACATCCTCTGCCGAGTCCGCTAGTAATTAAATAAAAATTACAATCAAGGTTATTTTAAATAGAGTCGATATAGCGGCCATCTTGTAATAACTTGGACGGAGTTCCTTCGAAGTGGAGGTAAAATGCAATGCATCAAAAACGATATCAGATGCATTTAGTTTGAGAACGGCAAACTAACTTTACTAATATCTTTGTCTGGGTATGCAAATTTTATTGACAGGTGTCTCTTGTATGCAAATTTTATTGACTTTTTGAAGTTCCAACTTTTTAAATTTTTTTAAAGCTGCGTCGGCGATTACTTTCGTATGGAATGGCATTTCAATGTGTCCTCAAACCTGAACTTGTGCGAACTTATTAAGATTTTGATGTTATTTTTGGACATTTAGAAGCATCATTGAGTGGCAAAGGAACTGCCTATAGAACCAAGAATCTTCATAAATTTTCTTTTACGAATCTTTATGTACAGTCGACCAAGGAATTGGTTTGCCACGATAAGGTCGTATGTCGTTTGAACGTCAATTAGTTAAAAGGCTCATTTTTGCTTGTTACGCACTACGTTAATTTCTAAAAATAGCCCTTAGCAAAATTTTCTTTAACTAGGAGCTGTCATTCAAAATGGTAACTCACTTTATTGGTCGAATATACAAAAGTGAAATGTCGGCTGTCATGAAACTTCGAAAACTTAGGGACCTACACAGATGAAATTTGGCAAGGAGGTAGTTTTTAGTTAGTATATATTAAAGGTTACAGAATTTTACAATAGGGCCGGCCTTGGTCTGAGAGCTCTCGCAAGTCCAATTTTATGCAGGCGAAGTCGCGGGAAACGTCTAGCTGGTACATACAATTAATTTTAAGCCTTTCAGACTCGACCTTTGAGAAATGTGCATGTTCATTATAATATAAAATGCGAAAGCACTACAAAGAATTCACATAATAATTTTGTAAGAAAGAAAATCTTAATATCAAAGCGAGCTTAAGGTTTTTATTACGCGTCTTCATCTCGCATTTCTAAAAGAAAGATAAAATTTCATTTGAAGCTCACACACACATTGTTGCAGTCGTAAAACAGAAGAATGGAACAACGGATATGAGTGAAAATTAAATAGAAAAACCAACCGCGACCGCAGTGAGACAATGTGAAAAACAAAAGATAAGCGGGAAAAATTATAACAGCAACGGGACACACGAGTGAAACAGTTTAAAGAATTTAATTAAATACATTTTCATTAAGATATAATATGTTAACCGAAGTGAAGAACTTAAGGCCTTCTTTTTGACCAAAGTATGAGGGCTTCTGTCTGCAGTGTGAGGTCCTCGGTTTTAAAACTTTATCTAATACTAGCGGGCCCGGCAGTCATTGTGTTTCCGTTGACGTTGAATTTTGGCGCAACAGCTATTAGCCAGTTATTTCATATTCTTGCTGTCTTTTCCTATTAAAGGGTCTCGAGCTGGATTTCCAAATGTGTTAGGAGTGTAATAAGAAAGTTAAACTTTCTTACGTGGCAGCTGGTTTGATTAGAGTTAGTTACCATTCATCCAGCAAAAGTCTTTAAATCGGAATCGTTTGTAAAACCACGCCATTAAAATCAATTCACGATCGAAACAAAGCTTGGAATAAAAAAAAATGTAGTTTCAAATTAGAAATAGCTGAAAAATTTTTCAACAGCGTAATCGGATCACTCCGAACGAGGCTTTAATATTAATTTTATGGAGAAAAGAAAAACAAACCCAGCCACGCCTGAATAACGATCCCTCAGAAAAATTGCTGTGTAAACGGAAAATTTTTCAGATGTAAGAAAATTCGCGATCTAAAAGGAACTTTGTGAAAGGCCTTCAGCGAAATTCCAAATTCAAATTTTGTAATCTTAGACAAATTTCATTAGATTTCTAATTCACGTTCTTAAATTCGTATTTTTTTAATCTAATGAGCGTAAACATTACGTTAGTTATGATGTAAAAATGGCCAAGAGCGTGTCAAGACACGCTTATATAAAAGGGTTCCGTATCGGATAGGTTATAAACGTATTTGTTAAATAACTTCAAAAGTTGCTGTCCGATTTCGTTCAGAATAATTTTCCTAATGAGGTTTTAGCATGTTCTATCAACATGACATCCATCCTCGTACTAGACCTGTTCGAATGCGACCAGAGTTCAGGCTCCCCTACCTCTGGTATAATCATGGCAAAGTACTTGATGAGTTCTGTCAATTTAAAAGTAAAATACTTAAAAATACTTTACTTTGAAATTAATACAGTTCATTCCGAAGGAGAGATCGAAATAGACATTTTAGACGAATTCCGGATAATCGGAGACCAAAAATTAGGCGATTAATTCAAGAGTCAAAATCACCATTCGTTGCATCTTTAGTATCTATCCACATATAACTGCACTCAGAAACACAGCTTCGATATAAGACAAATCAAAACCATAAATAGCTTATTTAAGGCATTGATATAAATACCTGAAAACCCTCATGAAAACTCTTTGAACCTTAAAACAAACGACATAAGGGATACATTCCAATGTATTCCGCATTTGATATATTTTTAAAACACAACTTTTATTTCTTGTGCAGTAGAGTTCAAAGTCCTATTGTATTTTGGTCGTTGGTATTAAGTGGCTACCCTTTAGGGATTTATTTATATTTTTCCAGTGAGTCACTGATTGCAGCTGGTCAAACGGTTCTTATTAAATCTTATTGGAACGAACTAACAGATTTGTTGGAAGTGGGTTTTTTTACATATCAATTATTAAATTGAAGATACAGACTTACTTTATTCCACACATATCTTATATATAAAATTATAGTTAATATGTACATTAAATCTATATGTATATTAAATCAAGATAATTTTAGGTAAAATGTCCTCATGTTATTTAAGGTAACGACCGTAATTTGTACATTTTTGAAAACAAGCGCCTCTTATACTTGGGCAATTAATTGACATTTTGTTAAAAATATAAAAACCAAAATATGTATACAAAACTTGACTTATTGTTAAGGCTGTAATATTAAATTATACCAAAATCTTGTATCAATGATTTAATCAGCATAGACAACAAATTTGGCCCTGTTTTGAAGTTTCCACTATTATTTACATCAATTTTAAGTAGCTGAAATATATTGCTGATCAACATCAATTTGTTATTTTTTATTCTATACTACTATATAAAGCTGAAGAGTTTGTTTGTTTGAATGCGCTAATCTCAGGAACTACTGGCACGGGGTACAGCTAGTGGCACGATTTGAAAAATTCTTTCAGCGTTAGATAGCCCATTTATAGAGGAAGGTTAAAGGCTATATATCATCACGCCCAGACTTAAAGGAGCCGCGCACCAATGAACAACGTTTCAAAATCGGCGGTTTTTTCCCCTTTTGAGAGTATCCTCTACGTGCGCTGTGTAAACTCATTTATGACGGAATTTTTCCGATGTCCCTCAACGCACGTTTCGCTTCGACACCGAAGCATCATCAGGAGATAGACTCTACAAAGGTTATTCGCATAACCTACATTACACCGATTTTTCCTCGTATTCATTCGCGGATTAAAGCAAAGTAGTTTAGTTTTTCATGCATGTCATGAAATTTGATATAATATGGCAAGAATTCGGGTGCTGGTAATGCTTCTGGCATCCTTATAGTGAGTCCAAGGAATGCTAAAAAAGTCGTCCTCGTATCCGACGAAATAAATCATCACCACTTAGCGTTTGTGAAATGGGCCAACGAATCCGCCGGGAAATTACCAGTATCAAACAATTAGAAGCGCCTCGAATAAATTTCGACAAAACACTCGAATGTATTTTTTAATTATATTAAGACACACCAATTTTTTTATATCTTGTACAATTTATTCAACGAGATAATAAACGTTTCCCTTGAGACTGACCTATTTGTTGTTATCTATATATTAGTCACTAGCTGTACCGCATGACTCGCGTTCGCGCGTGCCACTCTTATCACTTGGAGGTTTAAAAATAGTTTTTGGATAAGGATTAATATTATGTTTATAAAAAGACCTTCACAAATAATGCATAATTTTAGAATTTATTTTATATCCAATTCCTTACAAAAAAACAATTATGTATTTTCAACTATTCAAACAAGGTGGAGGTTGTCAATTAGAATTCGAGGTTGTAATTCTTTTTTGTTTCTTACCCCTGAACTTTTTGGGTGAACCGATTTTGTTGATTCTCGTTTTATTATCCCATTTCAATTTTGTCCACTTCTGACACTTAGAAGTCGGTTTATTTTAAAGAAAGAAAGCTAACCAACGTTCTTTTAACACGATTTTATTAGCGACGCGTATGTACAAACCTAGAGATCGTAATTCGACCGTGATTTCTTTCATGCTTGCTATTATTAGTTTTGTTTCTTAATTAATATGTTCGTTAATACTCCAATTTTATTTTTTCTTAAAGCTTGTGTTGTAGCCGTAACGGTCGCCCTGCGTATATAGCTAGCTAACTAGCTAGCTGTCTTTGAGCTTAAACTTGATTCTAAGTATGCCAATTTAGAATATATAAACATGAAATAATAAAATCATTTGCAGCATGTTTCTTACTATATTTACATATGAGAAAAACTGAAAACTTAACAAAATCACTGATTTCACGCTTCCGAACTCGCGAGTTTCTGCTAATTAGCAATAAACTCTTAAATATATATTTCTGACTCATATGTAGATAGATCAAAACCTGTAAAGTAACAAATAAAGTATTGTTAAAACACGCTGCAAAACTAGCCAAAAATATATAAGAAAAGTACACATTTTTAGCAAAAATCTTAATATCAAAAGTGTGTAAGCATCGAAGTCAGTACTGATGCAGAAATAGCGCTAAAATATTAGCAAAAACATTCTCAAGATTTTAACTTGAATGTTTAAAAGAATATTGATCCTGACTGATGTATAGATAGACTAACATATATAATATACATAGACTAACAACTGAAAACTAAGAAATCAAATATTGTAAAAGCACTCTACGAAAATCAACAAAAATATACAAGAAAGACTACATTTGGAAGATTTTAATATCAAAAGTAAGCAATCATCGAAGTCAGTACTGATACAGAAATGACACTTTAATAAGAAAATTGAGTACTAAAATATTAGCAAAAAACATTATCAAGATTTTATAAATACTAACTTAGATGTATGAAATAAATAATGTAATATTTCCATCAAATAATAAAGCATCAGCTGAGAAGTACTGACAACTTATAAGACTTATGAAGACATTAAAACTGTGTCTTCTAATGACATGAAAGAAGAATGGTATTGCGTAAGTAGAAACTTCGCTTGCGTGAGTTAGTTCTTGTACTGCGGTCGTCGTCATCCGTACAGCGCCATCTAGTTTGTTTTGGTGTAACCTTTTCCACTTGACATCATTGCCATCTTGTTATGTAGCAGCCGCTACAAACTTTTTGCTTATACCAAATCTATTTAAAACTTTTTTTCACCACACTTATATTTTAGCATCTATCTATACTAATATATAAAACTGAAAAGTTTGTTTGTTTGAACGCGCTAATCTCAGGAAGTAAATGTTCGATATGAAAAATTCTGTCAACGTTAGACAGCCCATTTATCGAGGATGTATCAAAATCGGTGGTTTTTCCCCCTTTTGAGAGTTTCCGCTGCGTGTGCTGAGTAAACGTTTAAAGTTTCGCAAAAATCATATATGACGGAATTGTTTCCTTGTAAAAGTTCTAAATAAGTCTTATAAGGTTGGCTCACTATAACTTTTTTATGCTAACCAAATTTGTTCTAAAATAACGCATTATTTGCGAAGTTGTTTTTATAAACATGATATTAATCCTCATCCAAAAATTATTTTTAAACCTTAAGTGATAAGAGTCGTACACGCGGCCGAAGTCGCGGGGAACAGCTAGTATATAGGAAGTACACTTTTAAATACTTTTGTAAATATAGTCATTTTTCTGTGTAATAGAGGATGGCTTTTTCTTTATAAAGAGTGTACCAATGTATGGATTATGATGTAAACCAACAAAAATACTACGTAATAGGTAGTTTTCCATTATAACGAATGACATTATACAGAGATACTGTATATGATTTAGGAGATAAAGATGTAACAGACAAGAAATGTTCATTTGAATAGTTTTGCTCAGTTTATATTAACAACTGTTTAAATATATATAATTTATGTATTTCCCACAGATAGAGTTCAAGGTTTCTGGTGACATAGAATGGGAAAAGATCATAATGTTAAAATACAATTAATAAGATTTCTATATTGTTAAATATGTATGACCAGTCTAGTAAAGAAAATTTAAGTACTAATATATATTATTAAGGCTTAAAATATTCATTATTACTATGATTAAGACTATTTAGGAAGAGCGGTAACCCCTCAACGCAAGTTTCTTTGTTTATTTACAAAGGTACCATCCACTGTTAATTATTTATAATGTTGCGGCTAATTAAATAAACATTTTTATTTTATATATTTATTTATATTACTTAAATTTTAGCAATACTACTGCAGCCAATGCAGAGAGGTGCTAAATTATTATACATATTATATATCAAGATTAGCTGTATAGTGCAATAGTTATAATACAAAACATTAGCGAATAAATTTCAAGGCATCTTATACTTTATTCCGTGTACATAAGTACCGAAATTCGTTGCGTAAATATTTGAATATAATTCATTAGGCTACCATCTACTTTCGGAGTAGGTCAATGAATTTTTAACTTTACCGCATCATAATAAGGTTTAAATTTGCATGCATATTTATCATAGTGTCAGAGGTAAGTGATGTATGTACTAAAGAGATAGTTAACGGAAAGTTCAAACAGGATAGTGATGGGGTTGGGAAAAAAGTGTTTATTAATTAATGCTATATTGGTAGTTCTTTATGTGAACGCAATTTATTAAGCCTTATTCAAGTATTAGTAGTCTCATGTAACCTAGTTTGTAATAAGCGTAATTACACTAGAACGAAACACAAAAGTTCTGTTGAGACATATTGAATTAATAGTATGTCGTCTTGAATTAATTGAATTAATTGAATTAATAGAATTAATAGTATGTAGTCCTTTTCTTTTTGTATTCTTACTAACAATTGCACGCCATTGTATGGCAGATTGTGTATGATGTATCCATAATCTTGGGTGGTCGCTTATCAAAGTTCAAGACGAATGCCACGCTATCTTTATTTACTGTGATAATATATAGGTATGTCAGTAAAGGTCACAACACTACAAACTTTCATCACTTATTTACTAAACTAGCTGTATTCAATAACTTTATTGTTAAATAGGTACAATAATTTTGTTTGAATTTTAAGATTTAATTTTTTTTCATTTCATAGAAACTTTTTTTTTGTTGTAATAAATTTAGCCTATACTATTCCTTGTAATATAAGCTATTGATATGGTATGCTATAATGAAAAATATATAGTGAAAGTCCTTTTTTTAATTGATCAAACCGTTTTGGAGATTAGCCGGTAGATAAAAATTGTATTTTTGATTTGCTATAAGCGATCATTGTGAGTACACAAACGGACAGCCGAAGAAAAAAAATATTTATTTATCATAAGTAGGTACCACACAAATAAAAAACCGAAGGTACATTGAAAAAAAGGTGCCATACACATGACACAATGTGTTTGGTAAAATAAAGTTATATGGAGGTTACACAAACATACACTTTAATTTTGTTATTTCTATATGGATTTACTCAGAAAGCAAGTCGTGCACTCAGTGGACACAGTTGGGGTAAGTCATAACTACAACCTTACGACTAATATCACAAAGTGATATTAATCTGGTCCCACTGTTTTACGTGCCTTCAGAAACACGGAGGAGGTCGGATATCAAATATAAACCAGTGCTAGAATCAGTCAGCCATCTATCACCCGGTCGCGCCCAGAGCAACTTAACTTAGCGATCGACTCAAATGCCGACCACTAATTAGGCCACGATCTCCTCAGATACATACTTCATTACATATTTTATATATGAATTTCGCGTTGAATTGTAAGTAGAATGACACTCTTAATACCCTTACCCTGTCTCCTGGATTCACATAATTCTGTACGTGCAAAAGAGTTGACCACCAGAATGTTCGACATCGCTCTACATTTCGAGCCACATTGACCCAAAAAGGTCCATCTGCAACGCGATGAAATGAAGATGCTTCCAGAAGAACCAACGCAGCCAGCAACGGGAACAAACGCAGTATGCGATTGAGGTAGAATAGATGAAGACGTTTAAGTAGTGTCCCTGAAAAGTTAAATTAAGTTGAAGCTCGGATCTTAAAAAAAGAATTAATAAAATGAATTAATAAATTAATATGGGACATATCAAAAGAAATAGAATTCAAATAGGTGCAGCCGTTTTTGAGTTTAAGCAAGACTAAAGAACAACGTCTGATTTTTATAAACATATACAGATGGTTGGTTACGATATGAAAATACAATTTTCATATCGTAACCAACTGTTTCTTGTCTATTATTTTTAGAACTTTAACCATTCCCTAAAAAGATTGAAGAGTTTTAAGCTGTCAAAAATATAGTACATTACACTACATTCTATTGTATTTTGTAATATATTTTAGTAAGAACCTGTTACATGTTACGTTACAGCGCTAATTCCTGCGATAGTTAAAAACTGTGATACAGGAATTACTCACTTCCGGACATCTTTCCCACGCTAGTGTACACTAATAATAATCCTGCCATGAGGAAGAATGTATCCACAGAGAAGAGACCCGTTGATACCCACAGAGCGTCAGCAGAGGTTAACCACTAGAAATAATGATTAGTTAATTTAATAAAGATGACAGGTATTTGGATTTAATCCTGACCAGAGTTATGGAGTGAATATTAAAAATATAAGTTTTATGGAAAACGATGCAGAATGTTCTTTTGAATAAAGAGTGGCACTGTTCTTAATAGGGAACATACCTGAATAGCCTCGAGTAAATTAGAGTTGAAATTGCTCATGGAGTAAGTGTGTCCCACGATGACCCACAGCATGGAGATGGTCCTGATGCCGTCCAAACAATCGAGGGCATTCGCGTTGGGCGTAAAGGTCAAAAGGCGTCGGGTGTTGGTATATACGGAGAACATTCGACCCCATATACTGGCTGTTTTTGGATCTGAAATGGCATTTAAATCTGTATCAATAACTAGCTGTTTCCCGCGACTTCGTCTGCGTTAAATTAAACTTGCAAAAGTCCTAAGACCTTCTTAATATCGCCCTATCAAAAAATCCGTTCATAACGGATGTCTAATACCTATAAAGTACCTGCCAAATTGGTAGGTGCATGGTTTACATTCACAAAGCAGCCGCGCAGATGGCGCTGCAGTCGGTACCTAGGTTTTTAACGATTTTCTCGTTCGGGCATTACAACGTCTGCCGGGTCCACTAATACTATTAGACATTAACAACAATAAAACTAAACAATCCCATAAAATGAGTTACGTAACAAACAACAGAGATAATAACATTGTTTTATTGCAACAATAATTTGTCAATATTAATAACCGATAAAACGTATTTCCCAAAATCGTAAAAGTATAAAACTTTACAACTAACGAGTTGCTTAAGAGTGTCTTCTACTGGATAGCACTGTCCAGGGTCCGCTTAAATTGCAGAGGATGTGGCTGTGGGACGATTTAAGATGACCGATTGCCATCTGACGTCATCCCTGGAACCCCCACGATCTCTACAACCTTACGACTAATATCAGAAAGTGACATTAATGGGTTCCCTTTACTTTACGTGCCTTCCGAAACACGGATGAGGTCAGATTTGAAAACCACAGT
>JANCMC010015091.1:545028-566138 GCA_024363005.1 Charaxes varanes
GAAAGTGACATTAATGGGTTCCCTTTACTTTACGTGCCTTCCGAAACACGGATGAGGTCAGATTTGAAAACCACAGTTAGAATGGATCACTCATCAATCGCTCTGCCGAGGTAAGAACTGCTTAATCTAGCGGTCAATCTGTTAATTAACTTTGTACTCCGATTTCACTCAAAATATGCTCCTAATGAGTCTCTAGCATGTTCTATTATCATAGAAAATTTCAAGTCTCTACATGTAATAGTTGGGAATTCCTAGGGGGGACCACTTTGCGGGCGGACGGACGGACGGATGGACGAATCGAGCTAACTCAAAGGGTTCTTTGTAAGACTACGGAACCTTAACCAAGGAAAGAAAGTATTACTAATGTTTTTGTTTCATAATCGGCGGTTTCGTTATTTTCTCCCTAGCGTTGTCCTAAGTTCCAGGGTCCGCTTAGATTGAAGAGGATGTGCCCGTGGGGCGAGTTAAGATGGCCGATTGCCGTCTGCCGTCATCCACGGAACCCACACGATCTCTACAACTACACGCCTAATATCACTCAGTGACATTAATCGGGTCGCACTGTTTTACATGCCTTGCAATACTAAGCCAGTGTTTGAATGGGTCACCCATCCATCACCCGGTCGCAGGAAGAGCTACTTAACCTGGCGATCGGCTCAAATGCCGTCCACTGATTAGGCCAAGACCTCCTCACATAATCGACGTTTCATTGTAAACATTAATCTGTATAAATACAGTACGCTTTTGGGATTAAGATAATTTCAAATTGTGAACACTTTGCCGTTATTTCATAGAATTTATCGATAAATGAACAGTGCATTTAGTTATCTTGGCACTTCCTTTGTAATATCTTCACATATAAATTAAATTGACGAGTCTGTTTGCAGCGTCGAAATTAATTTGACTCACTGCCCTAAAGACCTATAACAAATAAGGAAGTAAAAAAAATCTGTGTTTGTTCCGGCTAATCTCCGAAACGGCTGAACCGATTTTGAAGGGACTTCCACTGACAGATAGCTGTGGTTGCAACGAGTAACTTAGGCTACTTCAATTTTAGAAAAATAATTAGGGTTCCGCACAAAAAATAAAACTCCCACAATTTATCAGAACCATTGAAATCACGCGAAGTCAGGTACAGATAGTTACGAATGAATGAAAAAAAGTATAAACGTGAAAATGGTGTAAGATTTAATTTATGAAAGTGTTACAATTAAAACAACTGTATACCCGATTTTGTGGAACTTTACTCCTTATAAAATCGACTCACACATATATGAAAATTTATGAGGAGTAAAATGAAACATTACGCGTTACCTAAGGAGTAATCGTCAGTCGCTTCATCGGAGTTGATATATACACTTTGTAAAAGTTTATAAATTTTTAATAATAGTGTATAAATTTAAAAATTGGTATTAGATAAGAACGGATTTATCGATAGGGCCCTATTAAGCGCTCTCGCAAGTTTAATTTGACGCGAACACAACAGCTACTTTTTTTTTAAATATAAAAGACATTTGGGCGCAATAATACAATTTGAAAGCGTGAAAAACAATATTTAAATAATTTCAAAATAATCTCTACTAATATATGCTGGATTGAAACTTTAATTCGAGGATTTGTACTATCAAAATACTCGCTATCGATCACATGATGTTTTTAGGCTTTCTAGTTATGTTAAAATATGTTAAATGAAATGTGTTTCATGTTAACAAATGTTAAAATCTTACCTTTCTTTTGAATAATTAGATGGTTTATGTCGTAGAGGGTACTGAGTAACGTAAGGAGACCAATAAAAGAGAAGATGCCGCTGAAACAATAAGGAAAAATAAAGTGTTTTTAAACGATAAACGTCTCTTAAGTATAACACTTAGGGAATTAAGGGAATATTCCCTTAAGAAAATCTTTATTAAATTGTCTCTCAAATGAACACAATTCCGTATACTAACAAAGCGTAAAAATAAAAATTGCGACACCTCCCACGTAAATTGTTGTAACTCCAAATTCCCAACTCCACAGTAGAGCATTATAAACATTGTAAATTGAGATAAAATCGTCGTTGTATAAGACATTTCAATGACCAGACCGCCAACGTATATCTCGTGGCTGCTCACGTTGGGCAATAAACTGCCCATGAATATAAACAGGATGCGGGTCACCAGGTCACCCAGCGCATTCAGTGACAGGGCTCGAGCCACCTCGCCCTAAAACAACCATAATTTACAGTAAATTCCAAATTTGAGGGGAAACTGCATTATTAGGCATACGCTGAGTATTCCTATAAGTCTTTAAAAGTAAGGCGAATAAATGCGAATAAGTATTAATTGTTGTGGATTCTTCTTGGATTAGGACGCGAGAAACCTTCATGGCCTTTTAAGTCTAGTATTACCGATATATTTAATAGCTTATTATATATTGAGCATGAAATATTAATAAATAATTTATTGCAAAGATTTTTAATTACTTAAAGTATATGTAAATCATATTAACCAAACTATAGTTGTAAATATGAAATTTAAAATTATTCATAGATACACGCGACACAGGTATACCTAGTGCGGGTATCGTCGAATACATGTCATTTTAAAATTATGTTAAATAAATGCATGTACATTTGTCAGCCTTCAAAAGAGCCATAGATCCTCAATAGCTCGACGGTGGAAGGAATGAACTACTAATTTTTTTTGACGTTTTTGCAGTTGTCCATGGGCGTCGGTAGTCACTTGGGTGAAAGCCGGCTGCTCGTTTGCCCCTTATTATATAAAAAAAGTGTTTCTCGTTCAGTGAATGTTTGTGGATATGATATGTCAAATGGTACTGGAAAAATTCTGGTTACTTCACTAAAATTATTTTTAAGCATTTAAAAGCATTTTTAAGCCCCGATAAAAAAGTGGATAAATCTTTAAAGTCCATCCGTCATCACGAGATAAACAAAATCGGACAAGCGCATGATGACTAATTGCTAATGACTAATGTATGTACGCGAATGCTAATATTAATTATAAATTCACTTTACTTTCATATTCTTTAGATGATTTATTGATAAGTGTTAGTGACGTTGAAAACCAGATTAAGTAAGTGTTTCTTTCTTTGCCATCGTTTTGTATTCTAAATCTTTGATAAGTATATTTTTAAACACAGACTTAGAATGTGTAGAAGTTAAAATAACGTTCCTATTGACTAACTAGTTCAATGTGTTTTTTTTTTCTGTGAGATTTTTTTTAAGAATATTAGTAATACTTTTTAGGTATGTCTAATATTCCCTTTTCCCCTCCTACTAAGCTTAAATTAAAAGCTCGTATTAGGAGTGGGATTATCGTCGCGGAACCAACGGAGTTTATTATAGAGGTAGGGCGGTAACCTGTATTTAACAATTCCAAAAAGCAGTGAAAAACTTTCTCTCTTTCTATCTTCACTAACTTATCTCCCTCTTGACTTCCTTTCGCTTCGCCCGATCACACCTTTCGTAACGCTCTCGGACACGCATTCACTAGCATATTTCCCAACTCAAACGTACGTAAAAAAGTTAGTTCAAAAATTATTTATAAAGAAATTCTGAAAAAAAAAGATGCAACCCAAGTATTTATCTTCTTTCTTTTCTCTGGATCTTGTTCTTTTTAGGGTTCCGTAGTACTATAAGAAACCCTTACAATTTCGCTCTGTCCATCCGTCCGTCTGTCTGTCTGCCTGTAAGGTAGTCCCACCCTAGCATTTCCAAACTATTAGACGTAGAGACTTGAAATTTTCCATGTTGATAGAACATGCTAAAAACTCAGTAGGAAAATTCTTTTGAACGAAATCGGATAACAACTTTTGAAGTTATTTAACAAATACTTTAACAAACGTTTATAGCATATCAGATACGGAACTCTTCTATATAAGCGTGTCTCGACACGCTTTTGTTACTTATAGACGTGCTGGAGTGCAGTCGATCAAAGTAGTATTACCATGTGCCGATCACACTTATTATAGTTGTTTCCTTTGCAGCAAACATATTCAAATATTAATGCAATCGAATTATAAGTTTTTGAGCGGCGTTTTCTGATTTTTGTATTTTTCTAATAATTCAAAAATGGTAATAGATAGACACGTGAAACTTACAGATTCAAGAAATAATGAAATAGATATCCTTCTGGGGACGATTCTCTATGCTTATCGTCCTTTGATGATGGTATTTATATCTCCAATCCTGGATACCCAGTTATATGTAGTGTTTAAGCTTATTTTAAGAAAGTTTTAGCTAGTTAAGCAAGGCTGGGTGCATTCTATACACCAATGAGTGACGAGACTTTGATATTCGTCACGCATTGTCAATTTACTTTGCAAGGTCGATGACATCTTTTGAGAGTAGGTGACATCTAATTATAATTATTCTCTCTTTTTAGAGGAAGTATTCTGTAGTTTCGTTTTTAACGATCAATTAGTACTTAGAAACCTTTTGGAATTCTGTAACATCAATTTTATGTGATTTCCGATAGTTATGTTTTAAAATCGATAATCGATAAATCTACATGAATACTCATTTTTGTAGATTTCTTGTTGTGAGATTAGATTTCGACTTAACCAGAAGTACGTAAGATCTACTAGGCTTACTATACACATCACCTCAAATTAATAAATAACATGTGAATGATTATTACATATGCTTTCAGATATGCTATCTACAAGAGTGATTACTTCACTGGTGATTTTGCTGTCCTTAGTGTATCGTAGTAAGTAAATATTTATTTCGGAAAGCGTCTATACAAAGTTTTTTTCGGCTATTTTGCTATTTCTAAGTGGCATATCGTGATGTTAAATCTCCTAAAAGTTTTTCAACTAAAAGTACTTTTTTTTACAAAAAAAGACTTTGAAATCCGACAACAGTCCGAGTTGGAGAGTCACACACACTGAATCTAAACAAGTTGTTACTTGTCCAACACTGTCAACTTTGATTATAGTATGAGATTATTGTCAAAAGCGTATTCAATTCATTGATTATGTTGGGGATCGGTGCTGTAATTGGTTTATATTGACGGGGCAATAAAACACCGACCTTTTCTTATTTTCACGGACTGTATTTACAAGCACAATATAACATCTGGATCAGGTAGCGTCGTGTAAATTTACCATACCGCTTTTTTTTTTTGGTGTGGTTTCTGCTGTTGGCCCTATTGGCCTCGACAGCGTAAATTCTTCGTAATCCCCTTGAATTGTCCCTAAGAGTCAATATAAAATATACCTTTACAATGCGAACATTTTTTGCGGGCAACCTCTTTATAACGAATTTTCAACTATCGAGAAAAAGTGTTCATACCTCCAATTAACGAATTTTGACAACCCAAAACCTTTATATAAAGTTTCCACTAATATAGAATCTTATAGTATATGATTCATGTCGCGACATGTTTCGACACGCTTTTGTTCGAAAAACAATGAAACAATAATGTTGAGGTGAATACAACTATTCTTTTACCTCTTTATAACGAATTTTAGACCAACCTAACCTCAACAAACAAACCTCAGTTCAACGAATTACTCGATATAACGAATATTTTCTTGTTCCCCTCCGATTTGTTAAATCGAGGTTGCCCTGTATAACTAATACTACCTATCGACAATGTTACGTAACGTTCTGCTAATTGACCCATATTCAAATACGAAGTTTAAATTTAAATTTCGAATATCGTTTCGTCTGTAGTGTAGCCATCTTTAAAAATGTAATCCGTGAACGTTGGCAGCCATGCTCTGTCAAATAATTGCTAAATTGGGAACCGATGGAGTCGAAATATTTAGAATTATTTTATTTCATTTACATTGAAAGGAAATTAAAATAATTAATTAATTTGAGGGGCCCCCTCCCTCCCCCCCCCCCTGGCTACACTTTCACTTGCGACGGCCTTTCTTGTCGTTTTCGACTTTGAACTGATAATTTTAAGCTTATATTATTTCATTTATTTGCCTTATCTATGTCTATACTCTATACTAATTTACATAGCTGAAGAGTTTGTGTGTTTGTACGCGCTAATCTCAGGGACTACTGGTCCTATTTGAAAAATTCTTTCAGTGTTAGATAGCTCATTTAACGAGGAAGGCTATAGGCTATCGCGCTAAAATTGAATCTATTTTTTTACCTAATTTTATGCGGACGAAGTCGTGGGCACAGCTAATAAAGTATACTTTACACTAGCTTTTACTTCATGTGGGATTTTAAAATAGCAATAGAATATTAAAATTATAACTTTTAATATTTTCGGAGCGCTGCTTCTATTCTTCAAGAATTTACGAATGTAACGTAGGTCAAAGTTTTTTTCTATAAAAAATAGAAATCGAGGTTAATCATTTAAATTTTACATTAATGTTACGTAACGAATTTCAAAAACTGCTAACGTATTCTTTTATCGCGATAGTTATCGTAAAATATTTAAGGTCGTGCCAAATTATTGGACGGCACGTTCCCAAGACTTTGTGATTATCCGCTGTAAATAAAAGTGCTTGCGAAATACACAGTCTGCGAGAAGTTTATGATAAGTTGATGTATTATTGATCCCTATCAATATAACCCCGGAAAAGACACCAACGTGTCCGTTACAAGGATTATTTAGCCATATTATCATTTTTACCATTAATTTCATCATTTTTGCCTCGGTGCATCCACTGCTAAACGTAAAGAGAGAGACCAACTCTTTAGAATTTCATAGATTGACCGTGCGAGTTTTTTTTATAAATAAAACAAGGGGAATACGGGCAGACGGTTCACCTAAGTGACTACCGACGCTTATGGACAACTGCAACACCAGAAATCGCTCGCAGATGCGTTGCCGGCCGTTGAGAAATTATTATGTTCTTTTCTTGAAAGTCTACGTCCTCGCGGTTGTCGGATCCACCGCGATATACAAGGAAACATAGCAGTGCCTGGGAATGGTGACCCAGGTGTAGGCATAAGAGTACTCTTAAACTGGCCACTTTCACACAACTTCACTGTTAGTTTTCCCTTCCCCGTCTAGCCAAATATGGTATCATCCTACAATGCAGCTTTGGTCCTTTCGCACTTTGGGGAAATCGATTATGTTGACTGTAAGTAGGTCATGTTTTATATTTTCTTCTTAATATGTATCTTATTTTAGTTTTACTTTCTTTAGTTCAACAATTTTCAATTCCTTTTTTTAACATATAATAGTACTGGCGGCCCCGGCAAACGCTGTCCTGCCCGAACACTGTGTTGCTTGCTATTTACTATGTTCTACTATCCTGTAATATTATTCCCGTTCCCGTTTCCGTTTCCGTTTTTATATCGTCTGTGACGATATTTGCAGCGCGAATTCTGCGAATGTTATGTCCAATGCCATACATAAGGTTATGTAAAAAAAGTTTAAATTGCCAAAAACGCTAAGGTTACATTAGAAATAATTTAATAATAAAATTTAAGAATGCATAACCATCATTGTTATGTATTCCTAAATTTTCTACTTTTCCACGCAATTTTGTTATTTTGTTCATTCATAAGAAGAACCTTCTCCTGATAAAAATAAACACAACGAAAAAAGGATTAACGAAATCAGTCTAGTCGTTCTCGCTCGATGTCGTGACCAAGAGAAATGTCCGCCGGCCGCCAGACCGTCGACGTATTGTATTATTGAGTTCGGCACGTGTTGTTTTGTTTGACATACCTTATACCGTTGAGCTATTGAGGCTCTACGTTTCATTCATTTACTAAAATTATTTAAGGTTAAAAAATATTTGAAAATCAATATGAATAACCAATTATATGTAAATAGTTCGTTTAATGGAAGTAGGTCACAGTATATCTTCCGTGTTCGCTGTAATTGGAACATATTGTATAACATACGGGGATAGTACATTTGACATGCGATTTGGCCATTTCTTGTGTGTTTACAGAAATATTGTTTATTTTTATCCTTAACTGGCTACCCCGGCGAACTTTGTACCGCCATAACGTAAATTAGTTGTTACCCGCGGCTTCGTCCGCGTAAAATTGGGTGAACAACTTAAACGCGATGATATATAGCCTATAGCCTTCCTCGATAAATGGGCTATCGAACACTGAAATAATTTTTCGAATGGGACCAATAGTTCCAAAAGCAAACAAACAAACAAACTCTTCTGTGTTATATAGTAGTATAGAAATATAAATACATACTTATATACATATACACCTAGACTCGAGGCGGGATCCGAACCCATAACCCCAGGAGCGGAAGATACGGACATTGCCAACTGTGCTGACTAGCCAAAATAAACAAATATCGTAGTAGAGAGCGTATAAAGAGTCAATTTGCACTTTATTACCGCTGCACAAAGCAGAAACGATTCGTAGTCATTCGTTATTTCTAATAATACGAGAACGGGAACGGGAACGGGTATGATATAGGATAATAGAAGTAAATAGCAAGTAGCCCAACGTTCGGGCAGAACATACTGCCGGGTCCGCTACTTGTAAATAAATATACAACAACTACTAGTATATACGGTAGACAAGTACGGTAGGTGTCATAGGTAACAGCCGCCTGTTTTACACAGATAATTTTTTTGTTGGAAATATATAAATACATATGTGTATAATACACCGAAGACTCGAGGCGGGAATCAAACACACGACCCCCGGAGCGTAAGGCAGAGTCACTGCCCAATGTACCCAAACGATATAACATTAGACACCACAGATTAAAACGAGATGTACTGAACATAAATAAATAGTACAAGGTCATATTGTTAATAAATAAACATAAGTTGATGCTTAACTCCTACATATTGAATATATTCATGAGATTTCTTTGGTACCTGCGTATAGAGAAGGGATAATTTGTCTATAAACGTGTATTTTTTTTCAACTAGATAACGTCCTTTAATTTTATGAACGCCGACATCACGCACGAAAGTGTCACGTTCCGCCTGAGCCGAACGTGTAAGCGAGAGCACATAACAAGCGTTATCACTGAAATTATTATCGTCCGACTTTACAAATTTCTGAAAATTGAAAATGTAGATCATTGGCTCTCAAAGTGATCCAGGTGGACCCCCAGAGGCCCGCGGGGGACTTAACGGGGTTCCATGTTGAAACTTAAGAGATCGCTATAACCTATAACATTGCCCTTCCGCACTTTTAAATAATATTTTGTTGGGCTTTTGTTCGTTTTTATTGTTGTCTTTCTTTAAGTGCAATAAAGTATAAAACAGGCGTACATTTTATGAAAGTTTTGACTAATGCTTCCCTACTATAAGAGTCACTATCAATTTTTTGAAATAAGTAAATAATTGTGAATAAGTATTATTGAATTTGGTAGACGATGATGTGATCTTTAGCCAAAATGTACCTTTTTAACAAATGTAATAGCTCCTAATTGGATATATTTCTTATGCACGTTTTAATTTGCAGAATATCAATTTTAGCATTAATCGATTATATGTCAATGTGTCAACTGTTTCAGTCCAATTATCTTATATACAAACTTGACATTTAAAACAAGGAGAACATAGCATTATTGTCATTCATATATGTTTTAATTTTATTGCTTGAGAATTTTAAAAGGTACTTGAAAACATCATACAGTGAAACCTTAATATAACGTACCTCAATATAACGACTTTCTCGATTTAACAAATTCTTCGTAATCCCCTTGAGTTGTCCATAAGAGTGAATATAAAATATACCTTTACAATGCGAATTTTTTTTTTTGCGAACAACCTCTCTATAACGAATTTTCAACTATTAAGAAAAAGTATTCACACCTCTAATTAACGAATTTTGTCAACCCAAAACCTTTATATAAAGATCCCACCAATATATCTCTGAATTTTACAGTATGTGATTCATGTCGCGACATGTTTCGACACGCTTTTGTTGGTAAAACTATTCTTTGACCTCTTTATAACGAATTTTAGACCAACCTAACCTCAACATAACAAACCTCAGTTTAACAAATTACTTGATATAACGAATATTTTCTTGTTCCCCTCCTATTTGTTAACTCGAGCTTGCCCTTTATTATATTCCAGGATGCATTAAATCACTAGTAATTTGTCAAATGTGGAATTCAATTTTAGAAAATGGTTTACAATGAAGTCAACATTTTAATTATCTATACTAATATTATAAAGGGGTTAAATTTGTTTGATTGCATGGCTCTGAAACTACTGGACCGAATTAAAAAATACTTTTACCATTAGAATTATCTTTGATGAAAATCAGCGATAGAATATTTTCTAAAAAATTGGTGATCCGTGTGAAATCTTTGATAATGTAAATAGCCGTGCGAAGCCGGGGCGAGGCGTTAATTATATAATGCTATGTAACAGTCGGCTCGCAAAAAACTCGCGATGTTCTAATATATTTAATATACATTCAGATTTCTTTGACAAAACTCTTATTAAAAACGTTATGAAAGTAGATAAACAAAAATCTGCTCCAGAATTTACAGACATCAGTGTTGCACTTAAAATTAAGAAAATAAGTCATTATTTTCTCAATGTTTCCCAAGAAGACTAGTAAATGCAGAAAAAAACTAAGTGAGTCATGCAAAAAGATGTATGGGCCTTATATGGCTGGGGTCCTTGGATAAGAAAGTTTGGAAAGCGATGCATAGACATTAAATAATTTTCGTGTATTCCAGTGAGTATAATTCTTCTTCTTGTCGTGTCGATGGCGCATCAAACAACGTGTTTAATTTAAATATCTATAGTGTGTATGCTGCTTTATGGACAATATCAGGTGGTGCGGTGCAAACAATGTCCCATCTTATGTAGCGCCCTGTGTGCCTAACACCTGCACCCAGGAAGATTTAATGGCTGCATCAGATAGAGCGGTTGATGTGGCCACTTTCCAGGCCTCTACTGTACAGGGTAACTGGTGTGACACAATACTCAGGGACCTTATTTGATCATCATATACAAAGAAAAAAAATACCCTTGAATATAAATATCAATCAACTACTATGAGAGATTAAGAGAAAGTTGTCTAATTGTGTACGCACGCATGGGCATAGTGTGAGGTCACTGTCACACGCAATTATGCAACGGGTAGAGGAGCGCGGGAGGCAGGGTTGGTTTTTTGTAAACGTAAATTCACCACACGGGAATGTAAGGCCACACTTGATCTAATTTTAAGGAAATTTGGTCAAATATTAAGTACCCCTTTTTATTACATAATATATATATCCCTTCTTTAGTATATAAAGTGTCTCACCAGTCACCTGTGAAACAACTAACTTCATTAAGTTTGTCATCAAAACGATATGAAGTTATGTAATTTTGACAAAATTCATTTAAATTTATGTTAATTATAAGGATTTAATGATACACATGATTCATATTAACAGCGGCACGGCTGGGAAAACTAAATGTGATAACCGATTTGACGATAAAGACAGCAGGTTTTATGAATAAATTGTACATGTCAAAAGCACATTTGGACAAGGAAAAAAAAGATATTCAAATTGCAAAGACGTCTAATATGATACTAAAAAAGGATATTATTTAAATTGGTTAGGTACTTTATTACATTAATGCACTCTTATACATTTACATACAGGCAAATTACTTCTGGCTTGTTTTGGCACTTGTTTTGGTAATAAAGACTTAAAGAAATGTTGCATTTCTACATAGGACATAGTCTCTACCATTTTTTTATGTTATTTTATGAGGACATGTAGCAGGTGAATGCTGCCTGCTCATTTGTCTCTTGTTACATAAAAAAAATCAATTGTATTTAATTTTACTTTGACAGTTCTAGTGTTTATGGTGTTAATTAACAAATTTTTATCCAAAATTTTTGTACACCTGTAAAAATTCTTGATTTGTTTTGATGCTTGTGTTATGTTACAAGGGCCAACTAGCAGGCGGTTTACATAATGGACTACCAAACCCCATGGACACCTGCATCACCAGAAGGCTAGCAGATACGTTGCCTTCCTCTAATGACGAGATAAGACCACTGGGGAGCCTTAAAAACTCAACGAAACGCGACAACAATACCATCAGTTTACGTGATAGCATTACCACCACTTGACGCCTTTCATATGTGAGAAAGAGGTACAGGTATCCGGACATGCCAGCCGAATTCCGCTGCAGATCAAAAGACGTGGCAATCGTGACACTACCTTTAATTATATCTAATTAAAGGTAGTGTCACAAAGGTAGTGACAGGACTTAAGGAAAGGGATGGAGTAAAAACATATAAAGGTAAATGGAGACAAAAGGAAGGATGCGGACACTACTGTCACGGACAAATCAGGGGGAGTGACAACTGCAGCTAGGGCAATCTGGGATAGTGCATCGTGGTGGATCTGACCTTTTATTGGACAGATAAAAAAGATATATCCATCCATTCAAGATCGGTTATGATGGATACAGATGTAAAACATTACAAAATCCTAGAGGATGTAGTTGTATCTTCATCCCAGCCGGCCGGACATATTCCTTTAAGACACTATAAGGAATGGTACTTGTAGAGCCTACAGTTCCATGGGAGACCGACAATCCCTCTTCTTGCGTCTTTTCATATTCGAACCCAGTGGCGTCCACCATTTCCAATGGGATTTTAATTGTTAATCGCGCGAATATAGTACCATTGCTGTCTTGTGAGTACTGTTATCGACGAGAAATTTCGTTTAAGTACGAAAATAAGATATTCAAATTCAAATAATTCTCGGTGTTTTTTTGCATCCGTTCTTGATGGAAATTATGTGACGCAATGTATATTTCTGTATACGTTCCATGCATTTAATCGATTTTCCTACATCCATCTAAATGTATGGATATACCGGTTCCGTATACTGTCCTGTATTTACTCCATTCATTACACTATTCAAATAACTCCTTACTATATTTCAGATTATATTGGTACCGAATATTTGTTTATGTATGTACTCCATTAATTGTTTTAGATTTGCTGGCTATCGATACCGTATACTATTCTTGTGTTCCAGTAGTCTTTGAATACATAAATAAATAATAGATCCCAACGAATACAGAACTAACTCCTTTCTTGAAGTGCGTACGTGTCAGTAATTGCAATTTTACAGTTGGTGTGAGCGTATTTGTCAGGGACGACATCTACTACCAACGACTCGGCAACCTGGAGATAAAATACCTCTTAATCTTTCACCACGAAAACTAAAATATTGGTAGCCCAGTGAATTTAAGAACATTTTTGTACATAAAGCTGGTGGTAATTAAAGCGATCGGCAAACCACAATTGTACGCTTAATATTCTATTCGGAAACTAGGTGCTTTTTTCTGTCGGGTGCTTCTTTACGCGTTCGTTGTAAAATATTGTAAATATGTAACTTAGGACTGGTCAGAACCTATGTTTAGCGAAATGTGTCTCAAACGCACTGTCCTAATGTAACTGACAGCACTATATGGGGACTGGTTTTTCAATCGTCAGTTTAAAGCCTTTGATACTGTAATTAACAAATCAAATTATGGTTAATTCAAGTAGACTTTCACAAGCTTATTTGAATCGTCCAATATTTAAAAAGCTGATTCAGCAAACTCTAGCCACGGAAGGAATCAGCAAGAAATTCGCTAGCCATTATTTTTAATCTTATCTTATCATCATTAAACTCAGTCCATAAGAAAGCACTTCTTTTTTATAATTGCACAGTTGTTTAAGATGCATATATCCATATGTATCTTATGAGTAATAAAAAAGTGATGTCAGTTACAGATTGCGTAGTAAAAATCGCTAACATATTACGTAACTCTTTTAAAAGCTCTCATATAATATTTTGACACATCTGTAATTGGTAATTTATGATTAATACTGGGCATGGTAATAGGTATGATAATATTTTTATGTTAAGTCTTATTCTACTATCGAAAACAATTCAATTAGGGATCCAGAAGAAATAGCTAACTTCATCCTGGCTAGGCCTTCTATCCGATGTTTTATGAAAATATACTAGCTGTGTCCTGCAACTCTGTTTGCATGGTTAAATGATTTTGTTAATTTTGAGGGTATTTATTTTTGTGTGCATAACCTTAATTATGTTCCTAAAACTCAAGTAGCCTATGTTATTCTTCGTAACTTCATCTATCTACCAGTGAAATTCCCGTTCAAATTGGTCCAACCACTTCGGAGATTAAAAGTAACAAAAATTCAGACAGACAAAATTGCTTTATCTAGAATTATTGCTATAGGTATCGTAGATATGCAATTTATATGTATATAGGTTGGATTCAATGTAGCATATGCATAATTAGTAATTACATACCTTTATAAAAGTCTATCTGTCTATCTATTTTTATAACTTCTTTGTATTTAAAATAAAAGTTAAAATTACTAAACAGATGTAAATTAATATTGTTTAGTCAGAACATTAGGTCATATTTTTGCAACGTTATATTATGTCCATTCACAGTAGTTGTAAAAATAATAAACATTATTTTTTTTGTTTTTCTTCCGTGTTTAGTACAAATAACATATGTATATGAATATCGTAAACGTTTTTCTAACAAACTCATTTATGATATTAGGTCTTTAAATAAATGTAAACTTTTCACAACACGAAAACTTATTCAAAAATCCTATTATAATATAAAGGATTATTTGAATGATTGTAGTGCTTGGATAAAATGCTATAACCAAATCCGAATTATTATGAAATGGTGATAACAAAAAGTAGCCGAATGAGTTGTGGGCTCTTCTCAGACTAGGGCGAGAGGAAGCCTCGCAAACTTAGCTCTAAGTCTACTATACTATCACCAGACTTTATTACACATTATTACAAAAACGACTTTTACAATTGTTTAATAAACAAACCTAAAAGTGAATAAAGTAATTTTGATTTGACTTGGATTTAAACGTCTTTTATTTTTCATAAAAATCTTTTTTATAAAAAAAAAACATATATAACATACTTCTCTATCTATCGGTTTGACTATTCGTTTCGGCAAATCCCTGAAACGAGTTAACCGATTTCAACGTCCTTTACTAGCAGGTAACTGATGTTACAAGACTTTCCGATGTGCCTCAACGCACGTTTCGCTTCGACACCGAAGCATCATCAGGAGATAGACTCTACAAAGGTAAAAAATCTTATATTTTAACTACACAACAAAACTAATTTTTTGACTATTTCTATATTATTACCAAATCTAACAAAAATACATTGCTTAGTTTAGTTTTTTTTTTCATTAAACTTTAAGTATAGTATTGCAAATGAATGCCAAAACATGTTAATTTAATTTTAGCCCTCAATTCATATTTAATTATTAGCCCTCATTCGCTGGAGAGCTTTTTTACCGCGCGTTAAAAAAGCGTTCTAATAAAACATATGAACTCCCAAATTTGTGGTCGCGCGCTTTTAAAACGCGGCTGTTTTTTAACGCGCAATGTTCCATTTTCAACGCTATATACATATATATGTACGTATAAGCTATATTTTTGTAACGACGATGCTAGAAAAGTGCTAATACCGATATTTAACGCAACTCTTTATGAACTCTCATGCGAATCAGGGTTCACTTGCTTAGAAATAAAACTATATCATATTTCCCTTTCATTTTAACGAAAAATTTTAGACGTCTGTCTTTAGTAATTTATTTTTATTTTTACATAGACATACACATATTTCTCGTTTGCACCTTGTTATATATATAAAAAAAAGTATGGAATAGCTGTTCCGTCGGTCTAGTTGACACTAAGCCTGATTTCCGCTCCGGGATTGTTGGTTCGAATTCCATCTAGAGTCTAAGTCAGCAATGCATTTGTTTAACAGACGTCAATTCAAATTCTTAATTTGCCAGACTGTTACAATGTGTTCGTATTGTCATATAAGATGTATCTGCCGAAAGAGGGCGTTTAAAGTTATAGAATAAAAATTTCAAATAAAGTTATAATTCTCATGAGATTCCTATAACACAAGCAAATAAGCTTAATAAAAAAACCTAGTAACGTTTTAGTCTTAATTGGTTGCCAATGCTTAGTATGTTATACACAGTTAACGTAAGCAAAACCGCAGGAACTAATTAGTTTGTTACAAGATTAAATTGTCCCCATTAGCTAGGATACGAATTACTGAAATATAGATGGAGCAGGAAAATGGGAAACACATTTATTATGCGTCGTCTATTATTAAATTTCAGTATTTTAATTAACACTAATAATAAATAATGGAATCAATAACATAGATATCTGACCTTTTGAAGCTTTACATATTTCGCACGTTTAAAAATAGTTTTTATTACAGTTTTAAACTAATAAAGGTATATTTTACCCCAGTCAAATCTCGAGCTAGCTATTAAAACTTCAATCCCAAGTCTGTAACAATTCAGTTCTTACAATTCCACTTTTAACAGAATGCAGAAACTTTGTGAATTTGTTTGAAATTTACATAATTTTACTATTAGGGAACAATTTGGTAATGTTTCGTGAGTTAAAGATTTTTTAATTTACATTTCAAATTTGCAATTTTTTGCCTATTTGGGCGGACGTGCGGAGGCGTCATTTCGACGGCGAGTCCCGTTTTTTGTGGATATTCCGGGAGTCAATCGACAACTTCCACATATTTTTAATTGTTTTCGAGTGAAAACAAAAGATATAATTTAACAGATTTTACATAAATTACGCACAACATTAATAAAAAGGATATTAATAGTCAGCCAGGGGAGGGAACACTAGCAGTGGATGTGAGCGTAAAAACGCACGTTAAAGACTAAACCTGTATCTAGGTCCTAAGTCCCAGGCTAATGCTTTGGTTTCTTTCTGTGTAATCTTATGGTGAATCTATGAATTGCTAAGAAATGGCAAAATGCCACTCCAAAATGCCAGCCGACAGAGACTCCGGGATGGAAGAATTGACAATTATTCTTAAAGCAACTGAAAAAACATGTCATCTCTGTAGTGAGGCAATAGGTACAGCCAGACACTTGCTGGTGGGATGCAGGATGCTCCTTGATAGTCAATAGAGTAAATATTCAAGACGCCATGATAGAGTTTTGGAAATCATACGCCAGGCAGTAAGTCTCTTTGCCGCAAGAGTACAAAAGGGACTGATCACAAACAAAAGCGTTCGTTAAAGAAGATTAAGTACGAAATAGAGAAGCAAGCCTCTCTCCATCTAAGAACTGCACCCGATTGGGCTCTTTTGATGGATACGTACGAAAAATATTACAAAATCCCAGAGGATGTTGTTGTCTTGTCATCCAGGTCGGACTTATTCCTTTACTCAAAGAATACAAAACATCTGATTAAGACGAACAACTAGTTTGACCTAACAAATGCACTCAACAAAAACGGTTATAACACCAGTTTATAAGCGGTAGAGGTAGGAAAGAGGGGCATACCAGCAAAATCACTGTTTTAATAGACCTTGGCATGTCAAGATCGATCAAAAGTTCTTTATTAGAAAGGCCATCTAAAGCCGCACTAGTAGGACCGTACCAGGGGAGGGTACATTAGCAGTGGAGGCTACTTTAACGCCACCGCTTTTAGCTTCATTTGAATGATCATGTAGTGTGATCGAGGACTTTGTGTAACTATACAGAGTGTTGTAGTACTTTGTGGACCTCATGGTCAAAAATGTACAAAGACTTTGAGCTACATCTGGTTCTGGTATAAGAACATATAAATAAAATTGAAAGGTTTGTTCTTATTTTTAATTTTGTTTTTTTTTTTTACTAACTACACACTGTGAATATATATAAGACAGTAATAACAAAAAATTTTGTCTGTCTGTTTGTTTCAGGTAATCTCCGAAACGACTGGACCGAGTTTATAGGCTACTTAGTAAAGTAGCCTATAAAAAAAGTAAGTAAGTAGTAAGTAAGTAAGTAGTAGCCTTCTAAAAGTATTTAGAAAAATAATTAAGGTGCCACACATAAAAATAAAAACCCTCAAAATTTCACAAAATTTCTATAAATCACGCGGACGAAGTCGCAGGGTACATCTTTTAATTACATATATATGAATTCAGGAGTTACTTTTCAGAAGGGAGTACATAATGACAAGCAAGAAAATGACATTACTTTACGTAATACTTTACGAATACCATGGAAGAAAAACGGTGCAATGCTCTAATGCCTCACCATCACTACGGAACTAAAATTAATCATGTGAGAAAGAGGTACTGGTACCCGGACGCGCCGGCCCAATTCGGCTACAAGCATGGCGCTACCTCTAATTGTTATGTAATGTAATAGTTTGCTAATGAAAGGACTGGAATGGACAGGACGTAGTTTTTAATGACTTCTTATAATAGAGTCACAACGATGCAAAATGAAACCCACCACGTCACTGAATATTTTACTTACCATTAAATCAACTTCACAAGAATCAGCGAAAAATGGTGAAAACTTGGTCACATTTTTAGACAAAAATACCAGTGTTGCGATGTGATGTATAAAATTTTATAGTTCCTTGCATTTTACTGTTTAATCGGCATTAACCTGAACGAGTAAATTAAAGGAGCACAAATGCAACATTAGTTACCACTTATCACTTTCAAATGAGGTTCTAATTGACCCAACGTACCGTTTTAGAGTGCCTATCAATACAGAGAAGTGGTTACTGCAACGCGGAACTGTTTTTACGTCTAAGAAAATAATTAGTGAAACAACTCATTAAGTTTAGCTTACCTTCTATGTATCTTTGTGTATGATTCTTTTGTAAGCGTTTTTGTCACTTCACTGCGCGCTTACACAGCTGATGTTGGGGCAAAGGCGAGCAGGATAGCCCATTTATCGAGGAAGGCTATAGGCTATATACCATCACGCTAAGACTAAAAGGAGCGGAGCACAATTGAAGAATGTTTCAAAATCGGCGGCTTTTTCCCCCATTTTTGAGAGCTTCCGCTGCGCGCGCTGCGTAAACGGTTATATTTTCGCAAATATCATGTATAACGGAATTGTTCCCGTTTAAACGTTCTAAATAAAAGTCCACTACAGCACATGACTATCTTTTAAGACCTTTTAAGAAAAATGTATATGTAAGTTTTAAAATGTAAATAGATTAAGACAAAAGGGAAAAGAGCAGCCCAAAAAAAAAAAAAAAAAAACTATAGACCTTGCCGCCAAAAAACATTCAGCACAGCGGAAAAAAAGACAATGGTCCCAAACACCAAAACAAAGTTTCTTGCCATGCAAGAAGAGCAGACGGCATAAAAAAAAAAAAAAAAAACCATATGGGGTATATATATCATCACGCTAAAATCGAATCTAATTTTTTTTACCCAATTTTACGCGGACAAAGTTGCGGGCGCAGCTAGTAAGATATAAGCAAAGAAAAAACCAAACCTTTTTTTTGTTTCAGGTAATTGTTTACAACTTTCTAATTTTTGCAAGGAGGAGGAGGATTTCTCAGGTATAAAGTAATTTATGCGTTTTTTTTAATATCTATAAAATGACCCTTTAAATATCCTTTAATACAACATGATTTAAACATATATATTTCCATTACTTTTTGGTGTAGAATTTTTTTTTTAGGCTTATTCAGGTCAAAATTTTAGCAATTTCAACATATTTTTTTTTATCTCAATAACTAAGCCTAATTCTCACACCGGAATTCTACTCTTGCATTTCAAATGACTAACAGTAACCGATTTTCGAATAAAAAGCAGATATCCGAAATATGGGCTCTATAGAACACAGTGTTCAACGGTACCATAAATAAATAAATATTTTGTTATTTTATATAAATTGGACATATTTACGTACTATTAAAACAATGGAACCTTCACCTAAGTGACTATCGACGCCCATGGATATCTGCACTAGCAGAAGGCTAGCAGAGGCGTAGCCGGCCTTTAATAAGGGATTAGGCCACCGGAAAGTCTCACAAACCGTACGAAACGCGACAACGATAGCATCACTTGACGTGACAGCATTGCCTCCACTTCACGCCGATCTTATGTGAGAAAGAGGTACTGGTACCCGGACGCGCCTCCAGACAAAAAAAAAACTTACTATAAGATTTATTACATATTATCTTTTGAGGTAAATCTCGCAAGCGCATCCTCGATTTTTGCAATCTAGGTGCGATTCCGAATCGATTGACACCTCAGCCATATTTTTAGGTGAAGCTGAGATAAGTACCACCTCAAATGCACTAGTCTAATAATGCATATTGTATATATTTTTTTAATGTAAATTCGGATATCCTTCTATATATAAACTTTAAATATACCAAAGTGCATACCTCTCCGTCCTGGCAATTTCCGTAAATTGGTACCGAAAGCTTATCTTTAAGCGTGAATATAAAGATTTTATTATCTTTATGCAGGTGGCCACCTGGAGTACACATTTCATTCGACTTCTCAGGAATTTCCACAAAACCCCCAATTCCACCAACTGACACGATTCAACCCCAAAATAGTATCTTTAAAGTGTTAAAATCAATGTGATGTGTATTTAAATCGGGAGAACCAAAGCAGTATATCTGAGACCGTGTTCCCCCAATTTTTATTTATATATAACACGCGTCCGTGTCTATTTTCGGGGAGGAGTTAATTTTAATTTTTTTTTTTAAACGTAATTCCTAACCTCGTCGGTGGAAGGGTCGTAAACATGAAGATTTACGACATAGACACATCTAATATTTTTTAAATATAGTTTCAATAGTGGGTAAAGCTACGGAAGGTGACAGCCGAGGTATGCAAATATGATAATTAGAGGTAGCGCCACGCTTGCAGATTGCATTAAAATCCGTAGAGTGGTTTAAAACGCGTACAAGAATAGGAAGCGACTTTGTTTTGTACGTAACGATAAAGAAAGGAAGCTTGTACCGAGGAATAATTAATATTAATTTTCCTCATTAAATTTTAGTTCCCGATAAAACTGTGGTCTACGTGACCAACGGGAGCTAGGCAAAAGATTTCCACCGAATCTGTCTAAACGAGCCATTGTTGTGCGTTGACGTCAATTGAACCCTATACAGACGCGGGCACCGAATGCGTATGATTCAATACGGGGCTATCCTGATCACAGAACAACGCGTGCCAAGCTTAATACGGTATCAACCATACAAGGACGATGACTGTGCGAATTAACGAGAAGTGGCCCGTAAGTTATATGGAATTATAAGCTATTATTATATAACGATGAATTTATTGAATAATAAATATTGATTGTGTTGAGGTTATGACCATATGCACTTAAAAATACAGCAGAATTATTAT
>JANCMC010015091.1:566238-585024 GCA_024363005.1 Charaxes varanes
AAGTTAAAGCGTTTGTACGTTCAATTCGCAACTTATTCATACATTTTACTTAACGCCACAGCCAATGTTTGACTTATTTTGTGTTACATTTTTCCAACGGTTTTTATAAGGGTGTTAATTTTCTTATTTCACTCTTTTTCTTATTATGAAGAGGAAGATTATATATTGGCCGATTACACTGGCTGATTTCACTCACAGCTGATTCGTTATTGGTTGCCAACACAGCCGATACATACGTATCGATAAATAGTTGCAACAAATAGGCCTCGATTCCCTCAAGGTCTAATCTAACTGTCTTCCAAAATTCATCAAATGGCGTGGCTTAGACGTGAAAAACGTACCAGAGTTATATTCGCATTTATAATATTAGTTTAAATTTCTAACATACTATATGACTGGCCCGTTGGCGCAGCGGGCAGTGACCCTGCTTTCCGCTCCGAGGGTCGTGGGTGCGATTCCCGCCTCGAGTTTATACATATCTTCTTCCTAGCGTTATCCCGGTTAAGTCAGGGTCCGGTTAGAATGTAGATGATATGGCTGTGGGGCGAGTTAAGATAACGGATTGCCATCTGACATCATCCTCGGAACTCCCACGATTTCTACAACCTTACGACTAATATCACAAAATGACATTAATTGGGTCCCCCTGTTTTACGTGCCTTCCGAAACACGGAGGAGGTCGGATATTAAATATAAACCAATATTAGAATGGGTAACCCATCTATCACCCGATCGCAGCAAGAGCAACTTAACCTAGCGATCGACTCAAATGCCGACCACCGATTAGGCCACGACCTCCTCCTCGAGTTTATTCATATATTTCTACAAAAATATGTATATTTTTGTATAACAGGTGTCTTTTACCTTTAACACACGCATTAAGTTGTCTACCTTACGAACACACATCCGTATGTCATATAGTACTATATATTTATCTATTTCGGAATTTAAAAATCTATGAACTATGACCGTGGTATTTATGGCTCTCATGCAAACCCTGGCTTGCCAGCAAACAGGTTTTTGATTAGGTGTTAACTGGAGGCTCATCTCGTCCACCTCGTGACTGAGCCACTCGTTAATATAATTCTCATGCCCGTCCTAATTCGTTGTTATCCGGAAAAACGGCGCGTATAGAATTTTCCAACAAAGCTTCGACAATTGACGAGAAATTATCCTCTTTTTGTATCCTGTAGCCCCAAACCTAGTCTGAATTTCGGGTCTACCATACATTGATCCCTTTATATCGGAGCTGATTATACCTCTACAGCTGTCGGTCAATGTATGGAGAAACTCGAATTCGAACAACTTTACGCACACGCCGTTAGATCTCGCAATAGCGGTGCTAAATACGTACACATGAATGTTAAAATTAAACAATACCAGTCTTTGAAATGTTAAATAACAATTGTATTTACAATTGCTACATTACGTCTCCATTTTTCATTTCCGTACCAATTTAATAATGAAAGGTATTTAAATATTAAGTGTTCTTGGAATGGGACGGTTTTTCTTTATTGTCAAAAGATAAGAGCTTGCATTTCAAAGGCGCGTTTAAGTCTTAGAACGATATTTGGTTAGGAGAAACCTTCAAGAAAATATGTTCATATCGATTTAATGATGCAGCTATCAATACGCGCCGATAGAAAGCTGATGAAGCGCTGGTCCGTTTGCGCGATGAATCGAAAAATAATGGAAAGAAAAATTGAAAAGAATTTAGACAGATAAATTCTAACAACTAGAAAGGCTCATTGATTCCTTCCGAGTTTTGGTTTTGTTTTTCTGTGATGCAACTCATTTTTTTTTTTTTTTGTGAAAGAGTAGACCTATTTCAAATAGTTATTTTCCCCATTTTTTTGTAGATTTCTATTATACTTTTAACATATCATTTGATGATCTATATTTAAAATTTAATTATTATGCTACAAGCTTAATTTGACTGAAAATTCTACTAAAATTGTTGGCCATTTTTGAGCACCACCTTCATATAGCTACTGCCAGGCTTGTCACATTAGATGTTTCACAGAAAAAAAAATATTTTTTTACTGATTAAATTAAAATATTGCTTGGCAAAAAAGATTAGGTTAAATAGAATCCGTTAAAATAATAATAATTAAACACAACTTCTTATAAAATTTGTATGTTAATAGTGCATTTCTTATTATATATCTGATGTAACAAATAAATAGATGGTGTAGCTTGTTAAATTCATATACAGTACATTGGGCAGAGATTTAAAGAACTTTCTAATTACAAGACCCATAATTGTAGACTCTTATTAGAGTTGCCAGTAGAGATGATGACGAGGATGACGTCAGATGGCAATCGGTCATCTTAACTCTCCCACAGCGAAATCCTCTGCAACCTAAGCGGACCCTGGTACTTAACCGGGATAACGCTAGGAAGTTGTAGTAGTAGCAAGGTTGAGTATATTATAGATCAAGTGTTCACCTACTTAAGAAAATTACGAACGATTATTGTAGAGTCTATCTCTACAAGACTTTCAGTTTTCAGAAACAAAGTTAACTGTTATGCTGTGTTCAATTCCTTTGTTTATTACACTCTCACATCTGCTCGATTGATTACCGTAAAATTTTGCATACGGGACTTCACGTGTACGAATCCGAGCTTGGGGTATCAAAAAAAAAATAATTTTGCGAGGTACAGATTAATAATGCCAGCAAAGCTGTATAAAAAAAGGTTGTATGTGTATATGTTATGTTTTCCTGCCTCTACAATAGTGTTGAAACCTTTGTAAATACGTATAAACATAATGCTATTATTATTTGTCTGAATAAAGCATTTTTAATAACCTCTAAGTCTTAAACGGCTAAATAAGTATATTAAGGGATTGCTTTAATCGGATTAACTTCAATCTTGGCTCACATTTTAAAACCATAATAGGATATAATTATGTACCTATATAAGATATTATTTAAGTAATTATCTATGTTCATAGTTACTGTAACCCCCCCCCCCCCCCATAAAACGAGGCTTATTCCACATTATAGAAAAACGCGTTGTCAGGATTATTCTCGTATAACGCGCTTATAAGGCTCCAAATGCGCATAATATCATATTATATGTATTATAATATTACACGGGGTGTCTGGTGAGACACTTAGAATACTAAAGGAGGTTTGTACTTTACTTTTTTTTACTTGATACTCGTTTTAATTATTTAATAAAGATAAGTACTTTTAAAGTGTGACCATACTTTCTGTGGTTAATCTGTTTGAAAAAATTTGTTCGTAAAGCATTTCTCAGTGTAAAAAAAACTGGTCAGTTATAAAAAAGATTTATTGGCGGCTGTCAGTCAGCCATAATAAAAAAAATTAATAATTCAGTTCATTTTTTGGCTATAATTATTAAACAAATAAGTTATTTGAATGAATGAAATAGGTATTTTTGCCTGTCCTAAGCCAGGACATTAGTTTGAATGGAAATTGGACCATCAACACGTGGCCACTCTAGTATGTCCATGCATTCCGTACATAATTAGTTAATGTCACATAGTTGTTAATTGATATTATTCTCGATAGATTTAGTTACTTTTACCTTCGAAACTAAACGTAAAATGAAGGTTCGTGTTTCCATGTTACACGACGGGGTACCTTGCGGAATTCAGTCCATACCTTATACCGCTGAGCTATTGAGGCTCTGATATATCTGACATGTAAAATATTATTATTATTATTTTAATCATTATATAATAATTTGGTGATAAATTTTACGACTTAAAAGCTAAGTTCCCTCCTCCCTCCCTTCCCAAGGGTGCCTCGCGCCCTGCACCGAGAAGAGCCCGCAACAAACTCAGTCGGGTATTTTTTTGTTATCTCCATTTTCAGCATATTATTTATTATCAGATAATGGTTGCTATATAATATATATTCATTCCTAACGATAACCTTAAATTATCACATTATTTTGAGGCATTAAATGTGCACTCTTATTTTACTTTAATAACAATTTGCAATATTGATAAGCTTTATCGCTATTATTGTACATTCAACTTTTGGCATAACATAATTATCAAATACTCGCTGTGCCCTCGACATCGTTCGCGTAAAAAGTTAGTTAAAAAAAATAGATTCAATTTAGCGTGATGATATATAGTCTATAGCCTTCTTCGATAAATGGGCTATCTAACCACGGCTCGTTCCGTCACAATATATATAAGCGAAGGGTCATCTATCACGGAATCTCGAAAGCCGCGGAACTTGCAAATATGAAATTTGGCGAGGAGCTAGTTTATAGTTAGTAGACATCCCCTAAGAACGGATTTTTGGATAGGACAACATTAAGAAGGTCTAAAGAATACCGCGAGTTTTATTTCACGTTAACTTAGTCGCTGAAAACACCTAGTACATCACATGTTAATAAGGTCAAAGATAGTTTATTCATTTCTAGTTTACAGTACTCATAAACGTCATATGTAAATATTTTTTTAAAAGCTTTTATTTGGTTTGCTACGTATGTTCGTTCGGGTGGATTCTTATAATTCAATTTTGGAGCAAATATGTTCAACCGATTGAGCTGAAATTTTGCACACATGTGTATAGCGGACGAAGAGGAGATCGTAGCCTAATCAGTGGCCGGTATTTGACTCGATCGCTAGGTTAAGTAGCTCGTGCGGCGACCGGATGATAGATGGATGACCCATACTGGTTTATATTTGATATCCGACTCCTTCGTGTTTCGGAAGGCACGTAAAACAGTGGGACCCGATTAATGTCACTTTGTGATATTAGTCGTAAGGTTGCAGAGATTTGATCCAATTTGACCCACCTCAAAGCTTTTATCGTTCTATTGTCTCAAAAACTGTGTGATATCTATCACAATAATCCATAGTACTTTACATCAAAATTTTCCACCAAAAGTTGCTATAATAAAATTTTATTACTAGCTTCTTCTTGTTAGCACTTCGTTGGCAAGCACTAAATTGTGTCGGCCCAGAACTTAGCCACATCAACTGCCTTATCAGTGGCAGCCATCAAGTCCTCTTGCGAGCAGGTGTTAGGGCACGCAGGGCACGATAAAAGATGGCACATTTTTTGAGTTGCACTACACAAACAGCTCAGGTTAATATCATTTGTGAAGCTAGCTAAAACTATCAAAACTATTGAAATTAGTTCAATGGCTTTCATTTTTTTGTTAGGAACACAATTTGTTTTTCTTCCCGAAAACCTACTCGGACTTGAACTCGGACTTAAATAACATATTTTTAATTGCAATTTAAAAGTTATCCTTCAAATATTTGAAGGATGACTGGCTGGTTGAAATTCGCCCACAAACGTTTTTGCCTACGACATATGTTGTTCTATTCACAAAAAAAAAATTGACAATTAATACAACAAACTTTTGTTGGTTGTTTTGAATACGCTTGACCTATATATCTATACCCCGACACCCATTTCATCCTTTAGTAAAAATTCCATCAAAGCGGATCCATAGAACAGCGGATTCAGGAATCAAACCAAGAACATTGCATTATTTCGGGAACCAAACCGGTTGCCTTACTGCCTTCAGTCAACCCTATGTAAGTTATTTAAATATTTGTTTATTATAACAATTTATAATATTTATCTATTTTCATAATATATATTCACAATTAATATTATTATACGTATCATATCATATTAGTTTGTAGAGATCGTGGGGGTTTCGAGGATGACGTCAGATGGCAATCAGTTATCTTAACTCGCCCCCACAGCCACATCCTCTACAATCTAAGCGGATCTTGGTATTTGACCGGGATAACACTAGGAAGAAGAAGAAGAATTAATATTATTATAAATTCTGGGTCAAAAGGCAACGTGAATAATGAACTTTTGAGTAACGTTTGATTATCTACCGTTGAGCTATTAAGGCTTTTAATTTAAAACTTTGCTTTATGGATCGCTATAAGTTTATGGTACATATAATTATGATATAAATACAGGCAGCGGTCCTTCGGGGATCTGTATTTGATATTTTTACGGCATCTCCATAATATCATAAGTTATTGCTAAGGAGAAGTCCCTGTTCATTTGCCCTTTGTTACATACCTTAACTTAGCGTTCGACTCAAATATCGGCCACCGATCTTTAAGCTATGACCTCCTTATTAAATAATATATAACCAAATTAAATCACCAATCTTAACTTTCACTTTACTTTTTGATATTGTGTTTCAAAATTTAATATTTCATGTTGTTTTTTTGCATTTATTCTCTTGTTGGTTTGACAGAGTTACGTCCGTTTTGGAGTAAACTCAAACCAATGACTGATTATATATTAAATAAATACTAAAGAAATATAATACTGGTTCATCTGATGAAAGTGTAATCAATGTAATCGAATTACATTGGACGTTTTCCAAATGTAAATTTGCAATTAGGAAAAATTGCTCTACATTGTTATGTTTTACAAATATTTACTTTGGTTATATAGTTATATAAAGGTTTCAGAGTAGAAAAACATGTCTCTTATTTCACTAATGTATGCATGCTGTTTGACAGAAAGACAACTGTAATGAATATCTTCTAAAATTTTAATATAATTAAAAAAAGAGAGACTTTGGCACCTACCAATGTTGTAAGGAGTCTCGGTTTATACCTCGATAGCTCCTTTTCCTGGACATCACAAGGGGAAAATAATTTAATAAGCCATATGTGTAGCGGGCTAAACCCAACATATAATGGTTATCTCGCTTGGGAACTCTTTAATTTGAAAAGGTACCAATTATGCTTTAAAAGGTCAATTGTATACACGCTTTTTGTTATGCGGGAGCCATACATAGCTTCATTTGAATGATCATTTCAATGATCATGTAGTGTGGGCGGGGACTTTGTGTAAAATCACAAAGTTTTGTAGAACATTGTAGACTTCAAGGTCAAAAATGTACAAACACTTTGAACTTTGTCTGGCTCCGAAATTAAGCAAGCGTGTATACAAATTACAAAGTCCTAATGTTCGCTAGCGGATGAAGTTCGTCCACAAATACTATTGAAAATTCGAGTAAAACACATTTATGTAAGAAACCCTTGTAAACCAGCTTTTCTGTCGTAAATATTATCACCAAATTATTAAATGAGTAAAAAAATTATACATAAAACGTTCATAAGTGTTTATAATGCTGGAGCCAGACATAGCTTAAAATGTTTGTAAATTTTTGTCCTTGAAGTCTACAAAGTTCTACAAAACTTTGTGAAGTTACACAAAGTACTCAGCCACACAACATGATCATTGAAATGATCATTCAAATAAGTAGGTGGAGTTTATATTTAATCAATAATATATCTTTCACAAATAACAAGCAAACTTACATAAACGTTTCTTTTAGTAATTGGTTAGGAATATATTTTCCACTATTTTATATTAAAACAAAGCCTATTTTAAAGTACTAAACTGGCTATCGAGAGCATATCGTATTATAAATTACAAAAACATAAAATTACATTATAAAGTGTCATAATAAACGTAGTTTTTAACAAAATAATACGAATAGAACCTAAATTATTCTGTTAATTATTACTTAGCTAAAAATATTCCTTTTTTTATACAAAGACAAAATGTTTTTATAATGCCGGAGCCAGTCATTTGAATAATCATTTCAATGATCATGTAATGTGGCCGGGGACTTCGTATAGCTGCGCAAAGTTTTGTAATACTTTGTAGTCTTCAAGGACAAAATGTACAAACACTTTGACCTATGTCTAGCTCCGGTATAAAGCCATTTCTTGATACAACTAGATTCTCCAAATGTCAAGCAATATTTTGATATTGTAAGGAGCTTCTAAAGCATTAGATGTGTACTTATTAATATACAACGGATGTTCTAATAAAGGGTAAATATTGTTAGAGAATCCTTGTTATATCCACCCAGAGTCGTGTTACACTTTATGTGTATGTATTTATAAGATCACTTACAAATTTCCATAACATCTGTGACCTAAATGTTAAATGTTAAAATGGAGAACATGTATAGTGTATCTTGCGATATCAATTACATATATCATTGTTAAATAAAATAAACACGAACTGAGGTGAAAACCTATCTAAGAGGAAAGAATCTATATATTGACGGCCGCTTTGTAGAAAGCGTTAATCGAAATGTCAAAAACTTAGGTTTACAGGAGAGCAAAGTAAAGACTCAAATCAATATAAAAATATAATTATTGCTTCAATAACTTTGTCGCAGTATAAGAACTTAAGAAGTCATGTCTAATATGACCATATTTACTTGGATCGGTCATTGTGCTGTGCGCATTTTAAATCGCAGTATAAAAAGTGAAATATACATGTTCGCTTCTACGGCCTTATTCCTTTGGAATTACCGTAGTTGTATTCTTATACATTTTGAATATCTGCTAATTCAAATGCGCATAAAAATGTATGTGCCTATTGATAATCTGAATCCTTTTATGTAATAAATAATAAAAAAATTACCATTTTTGACATGTCGCTTTGTACATAGAATCGGTCGATTTATGCAGAATGAAATTCTTTTTTCCGACTTATTAGCTTTCAATTTAAATGTATTCAATATCTTTTGCCAATTGACGTATTTGCCAAGGCAGTGTATAAATGAATTTAAATATAATAGATGAAAGTGGTAGCTTATGTCAAACAGTGGATTACTGCAAACTCAAATCGAATATTTCATATAAACTTACTTGTGTAAAAATAATATTTCTCCTTGAAATTATTTCAAACATTCCATTCATTGTAGCGACAGTATTACAAATGCTTTAATATTTCACTAGAGAATTTCTGCTGAGTAGCGTTGAGAAGTAATTAAGACCTATCTCGTTAGAAGGATAGGCTTTTGCGACAGATGTTAATATTTGCAAATAATATTTTAGTTTTAATGATTCTGTAATGCCTTGCAGTTACAAAATGATAGTTATAGACTTATGTGTTAAAAATGATCAATGCAAAAGTTTTAAAGCAGAATAACGATAGTTGTTGATAGTTAAATGACGGTTAAAAAATAAGATAAAATTTGCAATTTCTCATTGGAGTGAATAATTAATGGAACACAAAATATAAGGTTTATTTGGTTTTCTATATATTACTCTTTAGTGGTCTAGTTACAAGTCACTAGTCCTGATCTCCCGTCAGATGAGATCATGGTCAAGCAAATAAGTTGTACGCAATTTAAAAAGTCTCTGAAATAACAACTGACTATCTTTTACCTACAAAGTATTTAGTTTAGTGGTAGCTATAACGTTATTTAATTAAAATTCCGTTGTTGGTTTTTAATCTAATATCAAAAAGCAATTTTGGTAAAATAACTTTCCGCTGCCCTCCTCATTTCAATTACCTTTAGAATAATAACAAGAAAAGATTGAATCTTTGTTAGACTGAATAAGTATTTGCACTGTCGTAACTGTACCATTTTGAGCCCCGTGGCAAATTCATTGAATGAATACCACCTCCCTCTTCCCCAACTTATGTAAAGAAGCTCAACAAGTTGAACCGACGTCATAGTTTATTTATAAAAAAATATTAGAGATTTCCGTCTGGTCGACTTTTGGCCACAAACCTTTGTACCTATCTAGGCGTAGTACAACGACATAGGGTGTCACGATTACGCTTTGACGTCAGCAAATAATAAAATGTATACGTGTGTGTGTAAATCGATTGGCATTGGTGTGCGTGTGGTTTTATTTGAATAGTTTAAGCTGTTATTATTTATTTATTTAACATTTGCACTCTCTTCTCTATATAAACTACATTTGTCCCAAATTTCATACTTCGCGCAAAATGGTAATTAATGTTTTCTCTTCACGTACAAAAAAAAAGATTAAGACCTGAAAAGTTCTTTAAAACTTATATTATTGCTACAACGATTTTAGTACAGTCTTGTTACTTGTTTTTAAACAACATTGCAAAGCCTTGCAAAAGCGTTATAAGTAGAATAATATATACATTTCTTTTTATTGTGTGCTATCTACGATCCTACGCAGGATTTTTTAGTTAAGTCCATAATAGAAAAACCTCATTCGCTGTAATCTAAACAACATAACTATTTTATATACAAATAACCACGAATAAAAATATTTCAACGAAATATATTTTAATACTTAGAAAACATCTTAACCGACCTTATCATATATATAATATATTAAAGGTAAAGTAAGACAACACGGTATATTGTTATTCAGGCCCGAAAGCCTGATTTGCATTGATAAAATAATTATCCATAAAAAATATCTACCATGGCAATGTTGTTTAAAAACCAGAAAGAGGTACCTCTTGGGTTATCTTATTCTAACAATTCATCTACATATATTCAATTTATCAATAAGTGATGGGGATTATATTCTGGTAATTATATTCTGCATGTAGTCGTAGGCTTTTTGGAGCGAGTGACAGGTGGGTCTATTTAGCCATCCAGACAACCTATATTTACACCACTTTATTAATATGATAATATATCAAGGTCGGTTAAGATGTTTTCTAAGTATTAAAATATATTTCGTTGAAATATTTTTATTTGTGGTTATTTCTATATAAAATAGTTATTTTGTTTAGATTACAGCGAATGAGGTTTTTCTATTATGGACTTAACTAAAAATCCTACGTAGGATCGTACATAGCACACAATAAAAAGAAATATATATATTATTCTACTTATAACGCTTTTGCAAGGCTTTGCAATTATGAGTATCTGACTAATATCTATTATACAATGTGATTTTTTAAATATGCATATGTACTATATTAAAAACTGCAATATGAATTTAAAAAAATATTTATGTAGTACAGGCGTCTGTTACTTATAACACAGGCATTAAGTTGTCTACCTTAGGATGACCGTTTGTCATATATTCCTATGTCTGTATATATAAATGTATTGCTTGTGTGTTAGTTCTATAAGGTAGGCTGCCGAATTGAGAGGTTAACGAATTCTTATTATTTTATAGATTATATTTGCGTATTTCGCTTAGCATTTGATGACCCTAATTCAGAGGGTTTAGACGGACCCGGTGTAACGAGATTTTTGGGATATTACAAGATGATATAATTTACCCTTTCCTTGCTGAATATATTAATATCGTACTTATGGTAAATTCGAAGAAACACGTTGGAAATTCGAAATACTAAGTTATACGTCACGCCTACCAAAATACGGCGCTGAAATTGGAAAATTATCGACTTATTATAATTTAGTTTTATTAGTAAATATATACACATATACATATGCATAATCAAAACATAGTTTTCAAATCTAATTTTGACTTCATTCTCATAAGACAGTCAATTAATTTTTAATATTATTTTGTAAACGATTAACAATATCACACAGCTTTTATATTCTGATCGCAGAACAACTTTGTTTAAGGCCGGCATCAGACATAGCTTAAACTGTTTGTACATTTTTGTCCTTTAAGATTACAAAGTTCTACAAAACTTTGCGCAGCTACACAAAGCCCCCGGCCACACTACATGATCATTCATATGAAGCTAATTATTAATTGAAAAGCAATTTACACAATGTATTCGCTAGTTTTAAGTTTGGAGGAGATCACATTTCCGCTATATTTTCAAATTAAGAACTCGAGAAAAAGGAATTGACAAAAAAATTGAAAAAATAGTTTTTATGTATAATTTTTAACACTATTGTATCCACAGGTACATGTGAACGACACTCATAAAATATTCCAGTAAAAATAGTTACTAGAGATCGCCGGCTTAAAAAACAAATCTTAAGATTTATGTACTATAGTCTGCTAATACGATAAAATTTTAATTTTTTGTATAACGGCTTATAATATATTTGACAATAAATATACATACGGTCGTCATGATTACGTTTTGACACAATCTTATGGTCAAACGTATACATGTTTGTGTAAATTGTTTGGCATTGGTGGGCGTGTGGTTTTATTTTAATAATTTAATATATTGATAATGCATATATTATAAATATATCAGCGTTCGCATATCCTCCCCTATATAAACTATAATTGTGCCTAATTTTGTACTCCTCCGTCAGCGCAATTTTCACAAAATGGTACTGAAAGTTTTCGCATCACGTATTAGTATACACATTATTATTGTAGTGTTTTTGTTTTAAAACACAAAAAAATTAAATAAAACATTACATTTTCATTGTAAAAAAGAAAAATTTTTTTTTTATAAATATATTTAAAGATAAATTTATCAGTAGTTCATCTCTATTACCCACGGGACCATGGTCATATTTTTTATTTTAAAGAATATTAGGAATACTTTTTAGGTATGTCTAATATTTCCTTTTTCCCTTCCTGCTAAACTTAAATTAAAAGCTTGTATTAGGAGTGGGTGCGACAATACCGCAACGGCGGTGGGATTTGACAAATTTTAACGTCATGATATATAGCCTATAGCCTTCCTCGATAAATGGGCTATCTAACACTGAAAGAATTTTCCAAGGTCCAATAGTTTCTGAGATTAGCGCGTGCAAGCTATCAAACAAACAAACACATTCTTCAGCTTTATATATTAGTAGATATAATTATACGCTTTAAATATAAAGGTTTTTATAATAATATACCTACATGGTTTGACACGACAGTCAAAATTAAATAAAAAAATAACGGAAAACAAAATTATTTACCCATTGTCTCTACATGCCTGTACCCATCAATACAGAAGTATAATTTTTTATCTAACAAAAAAATCTCGAAAATGTGACAAAAAAGGTTTTATGAAAAAGCTAATCGACTTCAAACCCCACCGCCGTTGGGGTATTGTCGCACCCACTCCTAATACAAGCTTTTAATTTAAGCTTAGTAGGAGGGGACAAAGGGAATATTAGACATATCTAAAAAGTATGCCTAATATTCTTAAAATTAGGTGAAGAACACAACAAGAATCTTGTAAATCGGACCAGTAGATTCTGAGATTAGCGCGTTCAAGTAAGCAAACTCAAATCAGCTTTATATATTATAAAAGTATAGATATGAAATCAATAAATAAATAATAAAGACGTTACAAACAGACCCTTTAATTTTATGTATATGTAAGTATAGATACAAATAAAAATGTCAACCTTAAAAACTACCGCTATGCGACAGTCGTGCTTAACAGAGCACAATAATCTTTGACGCCATCTCATATGTCCCATAAACTCCTCAACTTGCAGACCATCAAACCGTACACAGCCATGTTACATTATTTATTAATAATTTTAACATTTTACAGAACAATAAAAGCTGATTTGACCACAGAGGAGGTCCAATACTTAAACGAATTGAGCGTGGACAAGTTGCTACAGTTGAAAAATTCATTGAAGGATTTTCCTATAGAATTCGACAATACGACTATAAGCACGCCAAGTTATGTGGTCGCGACCCCGGTATTGGGTCATGGTTACCGAAGTACCGGGTCACAAAAAATTCGCGGATATCCAATATTTTCTAAGAATGTAGCTCAGAATAAATTCTTATAAAAAAGTTACAAAATCTATGCCAAAATGTATATAGATAATAATGAAAATAATTCATGATCTATACTAAGAACTATATCTAACTAATATATAAAGTTGAAGAGTTTGTTTGTTTGCTTGAACGCGCTAATCTCAGGGACTAAGGTGCGATTTAAAAAATTCTTGCAGTGTTAAATAATACATTTATCGAGGAAGGCTATTTGCTATATATCATTTCGCTAATTTTTTTATATAATTTTACGCGAAGTCACGGGAACAGCTACTTAAGTGTGAAGAGGAAAGATTTGAATATTTGTATGTTTTGATTTAGAGCCTATTTAATAATAAGCTCTAGAACTTCAGACTCCAGAACTCTAGACTCTAGAATTCTAAGACTGATTTGAAAAATTCATTCACTATAAGAATTCTACTTCCGATCCGTACAAAAACTTCGATAACCCCCGCGATTTCGTCCGCGTAAAATTAGTTGAAAACTTTTAGCGTGATGATATATAACCTATAACATTTCTCGATAAATGACACACGATTAGTTACGACATACGAAGATGTGCTGCGTTGGCGTTAACACGAAAGTGTTTTTTAACCAAATTAAATCTATAATGCGTCATAATTGTTTTGCCTTTCCATTATTTGGTGCGGTATTGCGCGTATGTACATCAGTGTTTCATAAATAAATAAATAAGTAAATAAATAAAGTGTTATTCATATATGATTGTTATTCATGAAATATGTAAGGCGTTTTATCATAAAGTTAATACATCGATCAAAGTGTTTTGACTCATGTTTTCATAGGATTGGGGGTTGTTTTTTTACAACACAATGGATTTTCTAAGTTATGTAGTAGTCAACGTTACTAATGATAGATATGACCTATATATGTACTTGTAGACAGACAAGTGCAAATGATTTGTATAAGATTATAGAAAGATTCTTTTTTATCGCTTGACTGGCCCGTTGGCGCAGTGGGCAGCGACCCTGCCTTCCGCTCCGGGGGCGTGGGTTCGATTCCCGCCTCGAGTCTGCGTGTATTATCTGTATGTACGTAATTATATATTGCTAAAAAAAATATATTTGTGTATAACAGGCGTCTGTTACCTATAACACAGGCATTAAGTTGTCTACCTTAGGAACAGACGGAGTAATATTGCCATTTCCTGGATGCCCACAAAGAATGGCCGCCGACGTCCGGATCAGCCAACTATGAGGTGGCATGACGATTTAGATTCTTTTGCGGAGATTTTGGAGATGATTTGAGGATGAGATTGGTCCAGGAAAGAGGAAAGTGGACTGAGAAGGGAATACGTTTGCCCAGTAATGCGACACAAAGGTCAATTTAAAAAAAAGTAGCTTCTGATACTCTAAACATTTCTAAACTTATCCAGACTTCTTGACTAAACTTCTAATTGCTCAGTTTTCAAGTCTGTATAGTTTATTGTTGTCATCTTGCTTATTATACTTAGTAGGTGGGAAATAATTGTACACAGTCCTGCATCATACTTGAACATTAATGAAACCCTTATCCTCATTATCAACATCTTTTACGTTTTGCAGCAAGACGATGGCACATTGTCAAGGACAACAGGATCCGTGGTTCTCCAAGTGGGTGCTTTGGAGTTACTGGCTCGGTATTCCACAAACTCAGGCAGGGCGACCAGTGTCCTGTCGTCTCTACATGAATTTAGAAGTCAGGAAGTCGAACAAACTGGTGGAAAACAGTGGAATTGGAAATATTTGAGGGTAAGTTTTTTAAGGTTTACGAGAATAATCCTACAACGCGTTTTTCTATAACGTGGAATTACCTACCATGTTATAGGGGGGACCACAGTATTATTTTAGTATTAAGTATAGATTATATTAAGCGCATTCGGGGCCTTACAAGCGCGTTGAACGATAATATTCCTACAACGCGTTTTCCTATAACGTGAAAGAAATCTACCGTGTTATAGGAAGGATTGCAGTATTATTCTAATAGTCCAGCTTTGGACAATGAAGTTAAGGTTTAGATATCAGTTCTTAAGTCATATTCATGTAATAAAATATCAAAAACTAACTATTAAACTTGAGGCTCTGACATTGACGGAGTGTTTTTGTGATCATTCATGATGAAAATTACGCTATTGTAGGTATTTACATAACTCGTTAATCGACAAAAAACGTCATGAAGGTCAACGGGTGTAGTAATTGTTCATAATGTATACAACTGCATGCTTACAGACGGACCTCGGCCGTGATAATTCGATTTGTCTGCATAACATCCTACTAATATCACAAACGCGAAAGTTTGTACGCATGGTTGTATCGATGGTCCCTATTAACAATGTCGGTTCTGCAAAAAGACAACTTTTCAGTAGAGCAGTTCAAAGTTAATTTTGAACATTCAAACGCATAATGCCAATCAAATAAAAAATAGTAAGCATTTTATTAAATACTAGCTGTACCCCGCGACTTCTTCCGAGTGGACCACTTTTATCACTTAAGAGGTAAAAAAGAATTGGTTTTGGATCAATATCATGTTCATAAAAAACCTTCACAAGTAACGCATTATTTTAGAACAAATTTGGTTAGCATAATAAAAGTTATAGGGAGTCAACCTTAAAAGATAGGCATATGCTGTGGGCGGACTTTTATGTAGAACTTTTAAAGGGGAACAATTCCGTCATACATGATTTTTGCGAAACTTTTACCGTTTAAGCAGCGGACGCTCTCAAAATACCGCCGATTTTGAAATATTCTTCATTAGTGCTCCGCTCATATTAGTGTTATCGTGATGGTATATAGCCTATAGCCTTCCTCGATAAGTGGGCTATCTAACGCTGAAAGAATTTTTCAAATCGGATCAGTAGTTCCGGAGATCAGCGCGTTCAAACAAATTAAATGTTCAGTTTTATATATTAGTATAGATTTTCCCATATTGTTGTAGTATTTAGAACTTTCTTGAACTTATGAGATTAAAGTTTACCATAGCATTGTTCTACCGCTGCTTTAAAATATCTCATCTTAAAAACATATTTTTACTTAAGATTAAAAATGTTTCATATCCTACTTTATTTATAAATTTTACATATACAGGGATCCAATCGGTCATCTTAACTCGTCCCACAGCCAAATCCTCTGCAATCTAAGCGGACCCTGGTACTAGACCGGAATAACGCTAGCATGAAGAAGTATAGTCAGTTTTCTGTAGGTCACTTAAAGTTCAAAACATTAATCAGTTCGCCATATTTTGAAAAATTTTGTAAAAATTGAAGTTATATTTTGAAAATTTATAACTTTGTCCCAACAAGTGCTATTGTAAAGAGTTTTCATTTTATTTAAAGATAAATAAATGATGAATCAATTAGCGATACTGTCGCTGTGAGTTATTTTAGTAAAAAAATAACAAAAAATCACAATGCTGGCGAAACGATTAATATTAAGAAATTTCGCATGCACTTTATTTTATACTAAAATCTAAATGGATAACATATCGGTTTTGTTATTCAGAAAAAGTAAACTACATAGATAAAGATCTCATTAAGAAAGATTATATTAAGAAATATAGGTAAAGATTATATACATTAAACTCCATAGATAGAACAAAAAACAAAGAGGGCATTGTTTCGCTGACGTGACTGTTGGAATACTGTTTATTAAGGGTGAAGAATACACCGATACCATACGATAAGAATACAGTGTAAATGATATTTTTTATAATTATAGCTCACCACAATATGCATGCACGTGTGATATTAACACTAAGCACGATGTGGTTACGTAATTGTTACCAAGTCGGCAGTTGCTTTTTATCTATGTATTTCAAAAATAGACTTAATTAAGGGAGCTAATATAAAACGAAATCGTTATATCACGCATAGTTTGTAGGACACATGCATGCACGTGTGATATTAACACTAAGCACGATGTGGTTACGTAATTGTTACCAAGTCGGCAGTTGCTTTTTTATCTATGTATTTCAAAAAGAGACTTAATTAAGGGAGCTTATATAAAACGAAATCGTTGTTATATCACGCATAGTTTGTAGGACACATTCTGTACTCAAACATACTTCTAATACAAGCTTTTAATTTAAGCTTAGTAGGAGGGGAAAAAGAAATATTAGACATACCTTAAAAGTATTCTTAATATTCTTTAAAAAAAATACGTAAAGTTTAGTAAAAATTCTTATAGGCCCAACCGCGTATTAGATTAGTTCTAGCAACAGTGACGTCATTGAGAATTAAACGATCTAACGATTTATTGTTATACCGGAGTCAGACACAGCTCAGTGTTTGTACATTTTTAAAGTCTACAAAGTTCTACAAAGCTTTGTGAAGTTACACAATTAAATGATCATTCAAATGAAGCTCCCGTATTATCGTTTGAGAATTGCACCACTGAATGTTCGCTTTGTTACTTCGAACTCAATGTTTTAATTTCATAATTTCTCTTTCCCAGCGCAACAGAAGTTTGGGGTTTCCTTTACGCAATAGCTGACCTTTGTCAGGTTTTTAAGAAGCCATACATGACGATTTCGTAGCCTTCACGCGGTTGATTTTGTTTTTGTATTATTTGGTATAACAAATTTAATTAAGGGAAGTCGTAGTAATATAATTGTTGAAGTTGTTTGTCGCTCTTGTTTAAATTATAAGTAATAAACTTAAATGATGTTCGCGAAGAACGTGATGATTAATTATTATGACATTGAGTAGAATTATTTTTTTTAAGTCGTGTTCTAATTATTATTTTTTTAATTTTGTTTTAGTTTTTGAACTTAGACTTTCGTAAGCGGAATTAATATTAATTATAAAAACGGTTTTCTACTAGCGACTACCGATATAACATATGCGTGAGTTTGAAAACCATTTTTATAATTAATAGTTTTCTTACTAACATTATAAACGCGACAGTTTGTACACATGGATGTATGTTTGACGCTCTTTCACGGAAAAACTACTGAATGAATTTTAATAAAACTTTATAATTATATAGTTTATACATCAGAATAATACACAGGCTATAAGTTATAAATATATTGTGTGAATTGACCAAAATATGACAAATGTAAGTAGGAGAAAAATTCTGCCATCTGCGAGCTATTCTGGATTGCGCTGCAAAAACCGTTAGAGTTACACGTATGTATATAGTGTATGAGGGAGATGTTTATCTTAAACAGTTCTACAAAAATGCCCGCGATACCATATAATATATTTCATGTTTAAGCCCTTAACGCCAAAATAGTGAACTATTATGGAATGTGAAGGGGGCAGGGAAAGGAAACGGAAAAGGGGACAATATTATAGGATAATAGAATGAAGTAAATACATAGTAAGTAACCCAACGTTCGGGCAGGATAGCGTCTGCCAGTTCCGATTGTTTATACATAAATATATA
>JANCMC010015091.1:585124-617363 GCA_024363005.1 Charaxes varanes
ACGCGTACAACGCAATGTTTCTCTTGATAAACATCTATGGAAAAAGCCATGGCATCCTGTACGGGAATAAGTTTAGGAAGATATCATCTATGCGTTCGAAACTAAAGTCATAAATTTTCAAGCAAAGCACTTTTTGTAGATAAGGTGGAAAAATACGCATTTTGTGTCTTAAACTGGCCAACAAGATCACTGCGACAAAAAATATTAAAAGAAAAAAAAAACCAATCTGAGAATTAATTTACTAATGTAACTTACTTTTTTATTTTCATAGGTTAAGTGGCCAGTTTTTCAAATAAAAAAAATCCGACGCTAAAACTACGAATTTTACGAAACTATTGCTCCTCGAACGGACCGCTTAAAGGCAATTCAAAAGGTTTTTTTCCACTTTTTAAATTAATGACTAAGGGAATAACAATGAGTGTTCAAGTTTCTACAATACATACTCTTACATTCTTGATGATAGTAAATTTTTATAAGCGTTATTTACGAGCAGACAATCAGCATTATATTATAGGGAAATGTCAGTAAAAAGATATTTCTTGCGGCGCAATATTTATGCCAGACTTTGATAGTATACAACTGTTAACCTTTTAAGACTTTACGAGGCGCGTTAAAGATAAAATATTGACCTTCTTGCGTCATAAGAAGTCATAGGGTTGCACAAATATGACCTGGAAAGCCCATTACACAGAAGATTTTCTCTTCGGTACTGAACATATCGAATGAAGTTGGCCATCTCAAACGACTACAAACGGTAGTTTACCTTTTTATTCTTGTACTTTAAATCTAAATACTGTTATAATTCTCATAGTGTTTTTTTTAACATAAATGAAATGTGGCTAAGAGCGTGTCAAGACACGATAATTTATAGAAGGATTCCGTAACTGATACGCAATAAAGGCGTTTGTTAAATAACTTTAAACATCGTTGACCAATTTTACTCCAAGTAATTTTCCTAATGAGTTTTTCAGCGTGTCCTATGAACGTGGAAAATTTCAAGTCTCCACATCTAATAGTTTTAAAATCCTATTACGAGTATTAAAACATTTAGTTCTTAACAAATAGCCAGCCCTGAAAAAGATTAATTTCATCCGTTATTAATCGCCTAAAATTAATTAATGAAAGGGAATTTAAATATTTTAATTAAAAGTACTTGAAATGCCCATTCGAATATGTTAGTTCTCTCTTATCAAAGAAAAACTCGAATACGATACACGAAAAGTAAAAAGTGACTTTGATATGACAAGTAATTACTTTATGAGAGGATCTTAATTTTTTTGTGAGGCATTAATCTGCACGGAGTTAAATAAAATGTTACGCTTGGCAACATAATTTGAAAGATATTGCTCTGAAATGATTAGATGAGAGACCACGGAAATAAATCAATACAAGTGAGTATTAAAACGAGAACTAATTCACTGAGATACACGAGAAGAAAGATCTAAGGCACTGTTGGTTGTAGAAGTTACATCTTGGCTAGAAAATCTACGTCAATGCTTGGGAAAAGCACCCGTTCACTCTTCAGTATCCAGGGTACAAATTTCTATAATAATCGCCTAACGTCGTGTGAAGATGGTACACTTTTTTTATTTATGACAAGAGGCAAACGAGTAGGTTCATCACCTAAGTGACTACCGGCCTTTCAAGAGGAGTTAAGGCAACTCTCAGATCAGAGGAACGGAACGTGCCAACGTGACAAGACAGCATTATCACCACTTTACGCCGATCTTAAGTAAGAAAAAGGTACCGGTACCGGGACGCGCCGGCCCAATTCGGCTGCAGACCAAAAGTACTGCAAGCTTGGGGCTACCTCTAATGAGAACAAGAATGATAGTTGTACAATGTTTTTCCATATCTTTTATGTTTGTAAGTACCATTGCTACGCACTTTGCTGATCTCTAAAGTTCTGTCAACATTATTCATCGAAAATATCAATCAGCTTTCAAGTAAACGAAGATGCGGGTATACAACTGGTAAGTAATTTAATATGTACCTATATATGCAAATGATTTTTTTGTTATTTTCTTGGGGACACGGTAATTCTCGAAAGTTGTAAGTCTATAAGTTTCTGTACCCCTCCCCTCACCCTTACTGGTGTATACTGAGCGTGGATGCATTTTGCGTATGTAAACATTTATAGTGATAGAATAATAAATAAAAAAAACATCAATTTTTATAAGCAATGAAACAAATATTACACGTTATTTTATGATAGTGATGATATTAGTAGTAACCATTGTGTAAATAAAGTATAAAAAAGTGTAACTTCTAACGAATGAACAGGGATCCACGCGACAATTTAAATTTCAAATTTTCTATTTTTTTCACTTTTTAGAAATTTCCTTTGGGCACTGCCTGCCCTCGTGTGCCCCCATAAAAAGTCCCGTATATGCTTATCCAATATGTAATTCATATATAGAAACGAGCTGTTTCTTGCCACTTTTTACGGGCCACCCTTATTACGTGTTTAAAATAAAGTTTATGAGCTTTGCATAGACCTACCAATCGGTTAAGCCGTTTTGGAGGTGCTTGGCAACAACGACTGTGACACGAGAACTTTACATATAAATCTATATATAAAAAAAATTAAAATTTATAAACGTGTTACTAAAAATATAGTAACATATTCTACGCGTATAGTAAAAATAATTAACGCTGCGTCGCGATTAAATGTTCAAATCGACACTTTCAGTATCAATTAATATAAAAAAATTCGTATAAGCACAATTTTGAGCAACTTTTGAACATCTCATACGGATTTTTTAATTTAGAGTTTGTAAAAATATATTGCAATTTAGAATATTGGTTAACTTAAAAATTAAAAACTTAAAAATTCGTGGGTTCTCAATTCAATTATTCTATCATTTAACTTTTCTATTCAAATGCTTTACAGATGGCCACCGAATCAGCCACCAAAATACACCACGACACTGACTTTCTGACGCACGTTTTGCTTCGACACAGAAGCATCTCATGGATAATACACCCAGACTCGAGGTGGGAATCGAACCCACGACCCCCGGGGCAGAAAGCAGAGTCACTGCCCACTGTGCCAATGGGCCAGCCAATCTTATACTCTATATTCTCTATATTCTATATATATCTATACTCTTACTGATAAATAATATGGGAAATAGATATTGAACTTCTTATCAGAATAAATATAATACGTGAAGTGAAATCATTCGATACCTTTTTACGAAAATTGCGCGGACGGAGGAGTTTGAAATTTGGCAAAATTATAGTTTATATAGAGGAGTGCGTGCGAAAGATAATATTTTAATGAAATATGCATTATTACTACATTAAATTGTTAAAATAAAGCCTCACACACACACCATTGTAATACGACTTACACACATACGTATACTTTTACATTCTAGTATAGTCATAACAACAATGACGCACGCAAATCTAAATATTTCTTGGCCGAATTTCGACATTTATTCTCGTATAGCCTGGAAATATTTGGTAGGTCTATCTGGCTTGTTCCTTTGAAGTACAAGACAAGTCCATGGATTAGGATAGATAGATTTCGATCCCTCTATTTTTAATCCTCCCTCTTCCCCCTCATAGTCACAAGTTGTCTACTCTAACGAGTTATTTGCGAGCAGGATATTTGCACGATTTCTAATATTTATGCAAAATAAAGGAAATCATACTGTATGTTAGTAGCGTATAAACAAAATTATTTTTCTTACAACTACCGAGTAAATATACCAATCACTACAAAACCGATCACAAAGAAAAGTATTTTCTGTTTAGAACCCAAAACGGTGCAGTAATGTTGTATGAAATCTCGTGATAGCACGATTTTTCTTTAATGCACTGTTTTTTATTAATTTACTGTTTTTTATTTTGTTATAAATTTACCACAGAGGTTTAATGTCTCACATTATGTTTCATAAAAAGTGTATGCATTTGATCAAAAAGGTACTGGCTGAAAATAAAATCGACTGATATATTTTTTAACTAAATTCTATATCATTGTAATACTAAAAATGCTTCATATTTAGCAAAAAAATTAAAATATACGATAATACGATACGATGCGATGTAGTTGAAAGAAATTATTTTATGTGATGGTATCCATACAGTATTTTATTTATAAAAAAAAAAAAAAAACATTTTATAATTTTCGACTGAGCCTGTGTAACAGGTTATTTCCAAAATGTCTCGACTAACTTTGACGGGAATTGTAATGGTAAATAGACTAGGTATGAGTTAAGTACATCATATTGACAATTTTTAAAATCTTTTATTCTATACGATAATCATAATATAGGTAAGTCTATACTAATGCAGAACCTACTATATATAAGGGGTTATGAGACAAACCAAATTGATATTTAAACTTATATATTTGAATTAAAATTACACTAGAATTTATATATCCATTTCCTAGGAATGCCGAATAAATAATAAAAGCTCTGAACACAGGGACTAATAAAGAAATCATTCTTCTATGCTTTCACAGATCAGCAGATCACACAGATTAAATTTTGTACTATTTAATTATTAAATCAAAAGCTGAAGAGTTTGTTTGTTTATTTGCTTGAACCTTTTTCTTAAACTAATATTACGCCGAAGAAGTCGCGAGCACAGCTATCTAAATAATAAAAGTATTAATCCAGATACAGAAGGCCTGGATATAGAAAGCAGTATTGCTTGAGACGGCACGCATTGTGAAGAGACTCCTTAATCTTTAACCACAGACTCTGATAGATTGGACTTAAGCCTACTTCAGGGTTTTCTTTTTATAAATATATTTAAAAAGGTAAATATTAAGATGAAAAATATAATAAAAGATAAAAAAGTATTAAAAAACCGTCCTTTTTTATGAAATATAATATATTATATTTACTATTTTGCATATAATAAATGTTTGGTAACGCATACTATCCTTTGGTTTGTGCCCTCCCCAGCATAAAGGCTGGCTGGTAAGCTTTTTTATACATTTATAACAATGATTTTTAGATAGTTATATATTGGAATAAAATTCTCTATTTTGCGTTCATGCTGCGTCAGAAACTGGATTATTTAAATTTGGTAAGGACATTTTTTATAGTATAACATATAGCGGATAAAATTTTTCAATACTCGTATAATTAATCTCGTATAATAATTGCAATAATGTCTGTTATTGAAACATCCGAAACCCGCAAAATATCGTTAATCATAACAATTTCTTAAATATCTGTTATGCGTTTAGATTAATCTACTAATTATAAATATCTTTCTTATCTGTTCCTTTCCGCCCTCATCCCACGCTATGTGGAGTCGGCACAACATGTCTTTCTTTTGCACTCTGCTCTATCACTCGTTGTTTCAGACTTTACACCTTTCCTTCTCATATCTTCATTCACAGAGTCCGACCATCATTTCTTTGGTCTATTAATCCAATCTTTGTCTCCCTATATTCATACCTCACATCAGTTAACCCACATATCCTGATAGACCTGTTAGGCTAACCACAAGTTCTCTGATAGAAATCATAACAATATATTTTCAGGTGACTTTTTTTTAAAGAATATTTGGAATGCTTTTTAGTTATGTTTAATATTCCCTTTTCCCCTCCTATTGAGCTTAAATTAAAAACTTGTATTAGGAGTGGGTGCGACAATACCCCAGCGGCGGTAGGTTTTGAACTGCGTACCTTGCGGATTTCAGTCCATACCTTATACCGTTGAGCTATTGAGGCTCAGCATCTCAACGGTATAAGGTATTTATAAATGATATACGGGGCTCTATTCGAAATTTCAGTTTATTAGGAAACTAATTAAAAAATAATATATAAATAATTACTTAATTCATAAATACTAGTGGAAAAGAGTGAAGGGAAGAAATAAATTCGCATTTTTAATGATTCCTTTTATTTTAGGAAGTCTATTACAAAACGTCAAAGGAAGATGTTATGATTTTTACATACACCTCTATTAATATTATCATGCTGGAGCCAGACATAGCCTTCAATTGAATGATCATGTAGTGTGGCCGGGGACATTGTGTTAATAAATATAACAAGAAATCGCCGACTGGACAAGATTTGCGTACTACATGCTTATTCAAACAAGCTCATTAATTAATTAAAATTTAAAAATTAAATTATCTCAAAATTTGTTTAATAAAGGATTAATGATAAAATACCGTCCACTTTATACATTACCAGCAATCCGCCCCTGACTTCGCACGGGTGCAATGTAGATATGCATTATCTATATATCAATACGTAAAGCAAAATCTTTCGGTACCGTTTTGAGAAATTTATGAAATTCGCTACAATTAGCCATATATATATATCAAAGCTGAAGAGTTTGTTTATTTGTTTGCTTGAACGCGTTAATCTCAGGAACTACTGGTCCAATATGATTTCTTTCAGTGTTTAATAACTCATTTATCGAGAAAGGCTATAGGTTATATATCATCTCGCTAAAACTGAATCAAATTTTTTTGCCTAATTTTACAGCACAGCTAGTAGTTTATATAGAGAATAATGTGCGAATGCTAATATTTTAATAAAATATGCATTTTATATATAGTATTAAAATTAAGCCTTACGCACAAATTCATTGCAACGCCAGGGGGCTCGAAGATACGTTACATTTGAGTAGGCCCTTTTCTCTTGTGGGCCTCTGGTGATATCGTTTCGGAAATACCGATTCTGGTAACTGATTCCACAAAGGAATTGTGGCAATTTTAGATCTTGGAATAAGTATGGCTGCATTGATTCCAAATTCAACCATAGTAATTTTAGTTTTTTTTTTTAATTCTTAAAAATGGTTTAAATTTTCTTATACTAACTACATCACCAAGGACTTGTTTTAGACTGATTTTCTGTTGAGTCTAACGAATGGCGTGTTAGTGTAGAACCTGTATATTACTAGCTTTTCATAGGTTTTACTTTTATGCTCATGATTTTTACAAAATAATTTCTGTGTTTCCAATCTAACAGGCAACTCGCGATGACTCACTTTTTTACCGACAATTTTATATGTAGAAGTGTTGAGGATAAGAAAAAAAGGAGAGACACCGCAATCAATAGCTAGTAGATTATCCTTTTTTTCTATGAAAAGTATCCGTTAGCGATCGCCGTCGTTCAGCCTCAGTATCAAGTAAGACGGCAAGCGACGAGCGGTCATCGACACCAGATAGATGTTTCAGTCCAAAAATGCACGTTCATTCACTAATTAATTGCAACGCTTACTTGTATGGGCAGCGTTTTTATTATATACTTAAACTAAACCACACTCTGCAACCCAATAATATTTTCGAGCTTGCATGTTTGCGTCTACTCGCTAATTTGCATGTAACACAAGAATGCCTGAACTATGACTTGACAGATTTTAAGGTGCATCGAATGTTTCGACTCTTTTATGATCACAATAAGGAACAAAAAATTGAGGAACAAAGTGTTTTAGTTTAATTTAATACGCTTTGTGATAATCTAATTACAGCAGAGATAGATAACATTTTTGCATAAACCGTAAGTTTGCAAAATTTGAGGTAAAGGCCAATCGCATGAGTCCAGTCTTGCAAATTTGAGTTCGTTCGTCCTATTATGATTGAGGTGCAATTCTTTACACTCTTGTTGTCATTATATAAAACCAGCCTAGTATGACGACCCAAAATTGTATATTTGTTCAAAAAGGACACGGTTCTACATTAGAAAAAAAGGTATTAAATTTCAAAGGTGATGGAAAGATAGACGTTACAAAATTCAATATGGCGGTTTATTCAAAGATTCTTCAAAGGTTTTTATTAAAAGTTAATTTACAAATGAGTCTCATTAGCGCGTAGAATGATCGCGTAATGAATCAAATTTAATTGAGTTAATAACATTGTCATGGACGACATGATAATGTGGTCTTTTTGACGTTGGTAGCGCATATTACTGTATTAAAATAACATCGGAATATTCATTTATCGCAGGTATTTAATAGTATATTGTTTATACTGTGCCTGTAAAGACAAGACTGTAAAGTTATGCCCGTGCTTCCATTTTACACGACTTACATATCCGTAACGTCGAGGATTCCATACGTGGCTGTTAGGATTCATTCGTTTTAGCAATATTTAACAACGAAGTTGTGTTATTTGACATTAGTGTTTTATTTGACGATCGGTTGCGAACGTAAAAGTAAGTAAAACTATGGAGAATGTTCGTGCTAGGGCCTCAGAATGCGATGGACCTGGCATCTCCGAAATGGATTCATGATGTACTAAAAGTTCGTCTCTTTAATAATTAAACAATCTATCCTTTTAGCCATTAGAGTTTAAGGATTGACCGCAACTATAATTTCCATACATACAGGGCAAAGCGTCTAGACGTTATTCCAGGAAGGCACTGGGTCGGTGCAAGGTAAAATGACTCACAGTACGTCGCATTACGTCATACAATGCAACGTGCTCGTCTTCACGGTTATATTAGGATAAGGAAGACAACTTAATGCCTGTGTTATAGGTAACAGCCGCCTGTAATACACAAATATTTTTGTTTTTAGAAATATATAAATACATACATATGAATAATACACCCAGACTCGAGCTCTACCGCGTATAAGCTGGTTTTATAACCTTTTTTAGTGAGCTCATTGGTTAGGTCAAAGTACTTGTTCGTTTTTAACAGATGGTTTTTGGGGATATTGGTCTCCAGACTTATGCAGCCAGTGTGCCAACATGTAGTTGGGCTATTAAAGGCCGATTAAGATGATGGAGATCTCAAACCAAGAGACCATATAAGCGTAGTAGAGTTTTAATACCATTCGAGTTCGTGCCACAGTTTTACCTACACTATCTCGCAATTTGAACCTTTACATTCTAGTCAAGGTTCGAGCAAGGTTTTTTAATAATATCCACAAAATAATGAAACATTTTTCGAGTTAATTCCCTTGGGAATATTTATCGAGAAGTGTACTGCGGCGAGTGTCGCCGGCGCGGTCTGCGGGCGGGTGGTCAAATAAATTACCTTCCTTTGAGAATTTGATTCTTTTGATCATCGCGAAATCAATTTCGTCGCCCCCACCATTAGCCGCTTTTGCTTAAGCGGCGGTGCTTCGAGTAAACGGAATTTCTTTGATAATGACTGTGTACGGCTAAATAAAATTAATATTTATATCTCTGTCCGAGATGATATTGAGAGCAAGTAATTTCATAGTGGCCCATATTGGTATTTCAACTTGTAAGGGCTCATTCAAATGTGGAATTGATTTCTTTTTACAGCATTGTTGAGGTTTACGTCCTTGACTCTATTACTGGTTTATATTTGATATCCGACCTCCTTCGTGTTTCGGAATGCACGTAAAACAGTGGGACCCGATTAATGTCACTTTGTGGTATTAGTCGTAAGGTTGTAAAGACCGTGGGGGTTCCGAGGATGACGTCAGATGGCAATCGGTCATCTTAACTCGCCCCACACCCACATCCTCTACAATCTAAACGGACCCTGTTACTTAACCGGGATAACGCTGTCAAGAAGTTGAGATTTAGGTCCTTATGAGTTATGCTCGTTGCATTAAAAATCATTGAAAGAAACATGAATCTTTGATTTTCAAATAACACTTCTATTTTACTTAAGTTTTTAGGATTATCATAATATAATACCATAAATAGATACCGATTATAACAACAATATTTATTTAATTACTAGTACCCGTTTGTCTTTCCGTTACTTTAAGATTTGCTAGAAGATATGATATTTTTATCCGTCATGAGCAGACCCGGCAGAAGTTGTCTTGCTCGAATTTTAGCTCGTCTGCTTTTAGCGGATCTACCAAAGATATTAACCAGATTAGCTGAAATTAAGAGGTATCAATTTTGTGGTCATGTTATGTTGTCTGTTACATCTTTCTTTCAGAATTCACCGCATAATCTTCTTTGTGACTTCTCCATAAAACGTGACGCTGACCGAATGTTTTATAAAATAATAATTTAACATGGCACGGCAGCGTAAACGTCTAGTACGAATGTCTTCTATTAGATGTATTCCAAAGTAGCGAACATTGCATTTTTTTAAAATATTTTTTAATAATCTTTCCACTTTATCTTTCTTTCTTATCTGTTTAACATTCCCAGAAATATGGAGAATGAAATAAGTCGAACAGGATTTGATTTTGAATTTCAAACAGTCCAGCGTTTTCGAGTTTTAGAGAGATTTTTTATATAATAAGGTATTTTCATTCCAGAAATATTTTGGGTTCTTATGAAATATAACTGAAATTAAGGCTTTGCTTAGCCACGGTGTGTACGTTATGTGTCCTGATAATCTTTATCTGTACTAATATATAAAGCTGAAGTTTGTTTGTTTGCCTGTTTGCTTGATCGCACTAATCTCAGGAACTACTGGTCCGATTTGGAAAATACTTTCAGTGTTAGATAGTCCATTTTTGTTGAAGGCTCTATATGATCACGCTAAAATTGAATCTATTTTTTTCACCTTATTTTTGGCGGACAAAATCGCGGGCACAGCTAGTAATTATATAAGCTTAAGCTAAATACTGTGCAACAATTTTTTCTTATTCTTCTTTCGGCAACAAAATTTTTCTTGTAGAAAAACTCGTTCACATTTAGTATTTAACATTGTGATAAAGCGAAAACACAATTCAATTTCATCTAAATCCCTGTAACGTAATTTATATCCAAGTTTAATTTAAGCGACCACTTTCAGTTCAAAGGGCTAACGAATTAAACAAAAATTAAGGGCCATCTATTTAAAGACTCACCCACATGGGGCCAAAAGTAAACACATATTACATTACAACCTTTGTATAATTTAAGCCGATGTTTTAAACGAATGGTGTAACCAGAATGTATATCAACTGACCTATGCCTCAATATTGCCTTTTTGTTCCTCTGTAATCTCTCTTTTTTTAAAAAAAAAAAAAGTTTATATAGGTCAAGGGATTTTTTTCTTAAGAAAAAATGAAATGGCCAAGAGCGTGTCAAGACACGCATACAAGTTTCGTATCTGATACGCTATAAACGTATTTGTTAAATAATTTCAAAAGTTGTTGTCAGATTTTATTCAAAATAATTTTCCTACCGAGTTTTTAGCATGTTCTATCAACAAGGAAAATTTCAAGTCTCTGTGTCTAATAGTTTGGAAATGCTAGGTGGGGGACCACCTTACAGGCACACAGACCGACAGACGGACGTACGGACAAAACGAAATTATAAGGGTTCCATAAAGTACTACGGAACCCTAAAAAGAAAGGGATTTTAAAATCATCAGGTTAATGTAAGTTGAATTCAAGTATTTTGAATGCCGTATTTCGAGTTATTTGCTGATAAAGAAGCGATATTCTGATAGCAGTATCAGTAACAATTCTCAGAAAAACAACTATGCTTGAATACCGAAGATAAATTTCGATTTTTCGCAAAAAGTTTTCCACCTTTAAATGGAATAAAAATAGGAATCGAACACTCGGGGATCGTTTTTCGTATTCGTTCAAAAGAGCGAGGTTTTTCCTATCCCAGAGTACGGTTTTGTTGAATTCCACCCAGCAAAAGAACCCGCATGGTTTGGTTAATTTCCCTTTGTTCAAACGATCGCAGTGTTCACTGAATAATTAAATCACTTCTTTGTTCTGATCTCTTATAGAGATGGGAAGCTAGATGTGCGCTTTGAAGAATTGCTCAGTGTATACGTTTTTAGTTATAAGTATTGTTCGTTATAATAATTAAATCACTTCTTTGTTCTCATCACATATACAGATGAGATGCTACATGTGCGCTTTGAAGAATTGTTTAGTGTAGGCGTTTTTAGTAAAAATATTGTTCGTTATAATGATTAAATCATTTCTTTGTTCTGATCACTTACACAAATGAGATGCTACATTTGGGCTTTGAAGAATTCTTTAGTGTAGACGTTTTTAGTAATAAGTATTGTTCGTTATAATAATGAAATCACTTCTTTGTTCTGATCTCTTACACAGATGAGATGCTAGATGTGCGCTTTGAAGAATTGTTCAGTGTAGACGTTTTTAGTAATAAGTATTGTTCGTTATAATAATTAAATCACTTCTTTGTTCTGATCACTTAAACAGATGAGATGCTACATGTGGGCTTTGAAGAATTCTTTAGTGTGGACATTTTTAGTAATAAGTATTGTTACTTATAATTATTATTTAAATGATAAAAGGAAATGTATTGTCTTAATCTTCAGTAAGGCCCCTAGACCTACTATAGTCAACCAAGAAATTGGTTTGCCACGTTAAGGTCGAAAGTCGTTTACACATCAATTAGTTATAAAGCTTATTTTTTCTTGTTGTGCATTACGTTAATCTCTAACAATAGCCCTTATAATTTTTTTTTCTTAACTCGGACTATCATTCAAAATGGTGAAGCACTTTCTTGTTTGAATATACAATAAGATTGAATGACACTTTGAATTCAAACGATCAATAATATTGCACAATAATACGATCAGCGCAATGTTTATATTATAATGAACCAAGTTTTAGATTCTCTTTTTCCGCCATTTTTGCACGCGTACGATTACTCCTCCTCAAGTAATAAACACAGACTAAAAAACTTGGACAAAAATGACCCTATATAATGCAATGACAAAATAAAGCGCAATAAAAATTAAGCTCACTCAAACTTTAGTCATGATTGCACAAACTTCAATATTAAACCTATACCGTCAATAATATTGCACAATACTGGTATTGCGCAATATAATTGGTCGTTTAGGGAACGCCTTAAAGGTTCATTTTAATGAATGTCTATTAGTATTTCCACCATGATAATATATTTTAGAAATATGCGTATTTATTAAAACTAACGAGACTTTGCTAAAGCCTTCGAGATATACCCGAGGTGTAGTCGACACCATAATCGCCTAGTATTGAGACATGTTCCTAAGAGTAGACATTATCAAAAGCGCAGCGACGCAATGTGCGTGAAAATGTACAACAAATTATCATTGAATCTAAAATATTATTTATCTCCAACAATATATAGATAAGTATATAAAGGTCTTTTCACAATGATATAGATATTTTATTTTAATAGTTAGTAAAACTACATTGTGTCTTTAAAAGTTTCTGCCACTCTCACTGGTTGATCCTAGTCCATATATACAAGGATAAACACATATTAAGCTAATCCTATATTAAGATAGTCCTAACGTCTGGTTTGGACTCCAAACTTCTATTAGGAACCCTGCCATCCGCGCAAAGAAAACGGAAGTTTGTATCATAAATTCAATTTTTTATCACCGATTTAAGTTGTAAGCTTTGAGCGTCTTTAAAACGTTAATAAATCTTTTTTATATATAAATAAAATAGAGCCTCAATAACTCAACGGTATAAGGTATGGTCTGAAATCCGCAAGGTACCCGGTTCAAACCCCACCGCCGTTGAGGTATTGTCGCACCCACGCTATTCGTTAAAGTGCATTTGATGCGACTCTTCCGAATCAGTGGTAGCTTTTAAAATATTTGACGATTCAAAAGTGCCTCTAAAAGTCTACTTGAATAAAATGTAATTTGAATTTGAAAAACAAAAACGGTCATCTCATAATATTACCTGATTGTTTTTAATTAATGAATTTATATTGCTGAATAGTGCATCATAATCGTTTTAGCCATTCTTTGGTGGCTTTATCTAGTGAGAGAACGTCTGACACTCCGTCAACCAAGATGTAATTTCAACCGAAACCTAAGGTGGAAATAGATATGAAGAACTAACCGATGAATTAATTCTACTACTACTTATTTGATATCTGTGAATTAAAAAAAAAAACAATTTGCTTCGTTGTTTTTAATTTATCTTTTAAAGTTTATTGTATACTTAAGTTTTTTTGATATATTTCCAAAAGTTGCGGGTTCTAGTTGCGCGGTGACGTGACGCTGAAAATTTTCTTCAAATTCATGATTAGCTCATTCCAGTGATTTTGTCCGTATGCTTGTCACACTTTAGATAAACAAAATGAATAATATAAAAATCGATTAATATATTTATTAAAAAATAAACTTAATATTAAATATGATACTAAAAGTCGCAGCCAGAGCAACTTAACTTAGCGATCGACTCAAATGCCGACCACTGATTAGGCCACGACCTCCTCAATACTGCCCCGCTACCCTGTTATATATAATATAACAGGGTAGCGGGGCAATTTAAAAAAAATTATCTAAAACGTTTTTTGTCCGCGATAACCTCCTAAACTACGTAACCAATTTTAATAAAATTTGCAAGTTTTGTGCAATTTGATCCAACTTGAAAGATAGGATAGCTTAAATCTCATTTCATAGTCGCAATTAAAAATACGTCTCTGAAATGTATGCACATGCGTAACTTCCAAGCGAATGCACAAAATTGGATAATTTCTTTTTTTTGTGTTCGTTATTGTTAGGGCAAGGTTTATATAATAAGAAGGAATGGCAAAGCGAAAGGGAAAAGGAAATGAAACGGAAACGGAACGGGAACGGGGAATAATGTTATACGATAATATGTAGAATGCAGTAAATAGTAAGTGACCCAACGTTCGGACAGGACAACGTCTGTCGGGTCCGCTAGTATGTTTTATATAATTTTTATGTATGTAAATATTATGCATAGTGGAAAGTATTCGGCGAGGCATGAAGGATGGGAACGAAAGTTGATATGGTCAATCAGCACTACACTGACTTTCCGATATGCCTCAACGCACGTTTCGCTTCGACACCGAAGCATCATCAGGAGATAGACTCTTACAAAGGTTATTCGTAAAGTTCACTATACGAATAACCTTTAGTTTCTCATGCATGTCATGGATTTCCGCAAAGTAACGCCTGATTCTATCAATTACATCACTAAGTGTCTACTAAATCGTATGAAAGTACTGTTTATTTTTTGCTTTTTAGTTCCTCCCCTTTTAGTTTTTGCAGGCGGGTTTCTTTTTGTTTAAAAACAATTTATATATTACAGTTCCTACCTACAAAACGAATAAAAACATATAGTTGAATGAAATTAAACAGTAGAAAAAAAACTCAAAGTAGACAAACGACTTCGATTTTGAATAAACAATTAACGTTGCATACATTAGGCCAATGTGAAAAGTACAGGTAATTGTTGTCCATATTGCATAGTTCAATAAATCGAAAGTAGGTCGCCTTTCGTTTGTTGCACAAAGGCAGGTGTGTTTTATCGCAAAGGTTTTATCGACATATCTAGGTTCTGAGCGGCCAAAGAGCAAACAGCTAGATCTGAGATTATAAAACAAGTTGTTGCTATAATCTGTCATGTCGTTTACGCCGAAACAAGTGGCGCGAATTCCTGTCGGAGGCCAAAACTCACTTTGGGTTTCTGAGCCGCTCCAGTAAGTAAGTATTTTTGGATCAAACCGCAATGTAAATAAAACGTAAAAGTACGTAACAGGGCGCGCGTGGGTCGTTGACTTGTTTTGCGCGTCAACATTTTGTTGAAGATTGTTTCTCATGTTCACTATACATTGCGCGCTCAAGAATGGGATGAGGGTGGCGATATCTGTAACCTCTCATTTCCGAGAAGAATGATTTTTGTGATTTCATTTAGGACATTAAATATAGCCTTATCATAAAGTTTGCGGTACAATGTTTTTTACGTCCTGTGTAAATTAACTGGCTAATAAGTACTCAAAACCAGTAAAAAATATGTAATATTAAAAAAAATAAAAGGAAATATATAAAGGACGAAAAGGTCGTGGCCTAGACATCATTAATCTGGTTCTGTCGAAAAATCCGTTCTTAGTGGATGGATATCTAACTATAAACTATCTCCTAGCCAAATTTCCTCATTGTACGTCCCGCGGTTTTGAACATTTCTTGTTAGGTGATCTCAAAGGCCGGCAATGCATCTGCAAGCCCTCTGGTGTTGTAGTCGTTGGCAGTCACTCGGGTCGTCACTGATGAGCTAACTCATTTATGACACATAAATTAGGGTACCGCACAAAATATTTACTCTATTATTTTGTTGTCAATTTCATCTAATTTTCCGCATACGGAGTCGCTGGCAACAGCTAGTCTTGTAAAGCGTAAGCCGAAGCTATTGGGTTACAAATGGGATTTGCATTAAAAATGGCGATAAGATAAAATGCTTTTGATGATTTCTGTTTTCATTCAATTTATAACAGGCTACTTAATGTCAAAAAAGTTAAGTGATCAAATAATAAAAAAATTGTGTTATATATAGTCAATTACTCGATCCGATCGCAACATTAACCATTAAAATATTAAAATAAAAATGACCAGACCTTCTATATAAGCGTATCGAGACACGCTTATGTAGAAGGGTCTGATAAGCTATAAACGTATTTGTTAAATAACTTCAAATTTGTTGTCCGATTACGATCAGAACAATTTTCCAATTGGGTTTTTATCATGTTCTATCAACATGGAAAATTTCAAGTCTCTACGTCTAATAGTTTGGAAATATTAGGGGAGCCACCTTAGAGGCAGACAAAGGGACGGACGGATAGAGTGAAATTATAAGGGTTCCTTGTAGTACTACGGAAGGCAGTGACCCTGCCTCCCGCTCCGGGGATCGTGGGTTCGATTCCTACCTCGAGTCTGGGTGTATTATCTGTATGTATGTATTTATATATATCTAATATAACAAAAAAATATATTTGTGTATAACAGGCGTCTATTACCTATAATACAGGCATTAAGTTGTTTACCTTAGGAACAGACGTCCGTGTGTCATATAGTCCTGTATATATTTATTATTATTATTTATTGTATATATATTTTAATCTGTTTCCTTTAGATGGCATTGCAAGAGCGACAGCGGCCGGTTTCAACGAGCTCAGGAACGCAGTATTCGCTAAAGTGGCGCAGCATTCGATCAGGAAGCTGGCCTGCAACGTGTTCATGCACATCCACAACTTGGATCTTAGCTTCCATCTTGGAAGACAGACTGGTGCTTTATCTAAGGTAAAAAAAAATTCCTAGCATTATCCCGGTTTTACTAGACAGGGATAATGCTAGGAATTTTTTTTTATTTACCCTTTATTTATATTTTACCTTTATACTATAAGGGTCTACTTAAATTGCAGAGGATGTGAGTGTTGAGAGAGTTAGATGACCGACTGCCGTCTGACGTCATCTCCGGAATCTCCACAATCTCACGACTAAGACATAAATCACGTGACACCGAACGACAATTTGAGCGCATGACGTCACATCGTGCGAAGCAAATTGTCGTTGCTAACGTATGCTTCAGCTTTAATCACACTCAAGTACAGCAGTTTGTTTAGCACGCCGTTACGTCATTCAAGACGCCATGATAGACAATAGCGTTTTGGCGCCTAAATTTATGTAGATTTATAAAAACGCAAAACTAACCGGGTGAAAGTTTATTTTTAGTTGAAATATTAATATTTTAGGTTTAGTGGACTGCAAGGTTAACTAGTTTCTGAAAAATGGTCAACTATCCTATTACCTCTTTGCCAAATGTCATAGTTATAAATTCAGCGGTTTTCGAGATTTTGGTTGGTTTGTTTAGAGGATGTAATTTAATAAAGTACTATCTATTAGCATTGGTGACGTTCAAAGAAATAAGATTGATCACCATCACCATGTTGAAGACTAGGTAATAGAAGGATATCATTATAGGATGAGATCAGATCGAAACTGTTTGGGCAGGGAAGGTAACACGGGCAGTGGAGGTGAGTATTCGTGTACACGTTAAAGGTGAGGAGTATTCGTGTACACGTCAAACCTACACTTGGGTCACAAGTCCCAGGCACTGTCACAAACCGAACGAAACGCGACAACAACACCATCACTGGACGTGACAGCATTACCGCCACTTCACGCCGATCTCATTGTGAGAAAGAGGTACTGGTACCCGGACGCGCCGGCCCAATTCGGCTACAAGCATGGCGCTACCTGTAATTTTGTACTCCTTGTAATTTAAAGTAAAAATTTAAATCGTACCAAAAATTAAAACAAAGACGTACAAAATTTCAGACAATAATAAACTTAATAAACATAATAAAATGTATAACATTTGTTTTTAAAATAATTAAAAGTATGGAAACCTGTATCTATTGAGGGTCTATTGACCCTACGAATATATACGTACTAATAAAAAAAAAAATACATTTGTCATTTTTATCTGAAGCGTCCGTCTAACATACGATTAATCTCATGTAAAACAGGTAAGAAACAGTTATACAGAAAGGGAACTAAAGGAAAACATAGAACTTTATATACAATGGGATCTAAAAGAAACTACTTATACTGATACCGATCACAAGAAAAACATCATACGAAAGGTCGGATAGTCAAAATGTTGTAATGCGCAATAGGCAGTTGGCTATAAAGGCCCTGTAAGTTACGACCTCATCCCTATAGTTCACTCCTATTCGGCGTGAAGTGGCGGCAATGCTGTCATGTCAAGTGATGGTATTGTTGTCGCGTTTCGTTCGGTTTGTGAGACTTCACGGTGGCCTAAACTCGTCATTAAAGGCCGGCAACGTATCTCCTAGCCTTCTAGTAGTGCAGATGTCCATGGGCGTCGGTAGTACCCCCGACGGATTTTTTTATTGTAACATAAAAAAAACAGTTCGCCCAGAACTATCTATACAATATTATTATAGCTTGATTTGAAATTGTATGGCGCAACGCATTCCTATTCAGCGTTGACGTATAGCATTGCTAAATATGTAATTATGGTACAACGATCTGAGATCGTATTTAGAATAATATACTGTCTAATAAATAGTTTTACTACAGTAGCCACTGATTGTATAAACACAATTACGTGTATTCATATAAACGGTTTATACGAGGCCTAATCAGTAGCCGGCATTTGAGACGATCGCTAGGTTAAGCAGTTCTTACCGCGGCCGGGTGATCCATTATAAAAGTTAACCAAATCAAATTTGTACTATTTTGAAGTGATGATAGAAAAAAAATATCAGATTGAGTTTGTTGCGGGCTCTTCTTAGTACAGGGCGCATTGGAGCCCCTGTAAATTAAGCTATTGAGCGAATGAGGTGTGACGGTGGCTGCCAGGAAATTAGGAAATGGGAAGTTGAATACCATGGCTATTGTGGGCCTTACGCTTTAAAAAATAAAGTTGTTATTATCCCACATAGTTGTTAGCATCCGAAAGAGTTGGATTAATTTGGACATCCGGCCTTCTCTCGATCTGTATGCGATCATAAGTGATTAGTAGCGTGGAGAAGCTAAGAATCGTGTTTCCTATCGAATCCTTTTCATCTGCGTATAAAAGTAATTCCTTTATAGATATTAAAAGTTGTTTCCGAATACCGTTCTGTTCTGTCTATAAATAAAGATTAGGGTACGGTTACATTGGCACGAGCCACGAATAAAGGTCGTCACCCATTAACATCTCGTCTGTATCGAAAACATTTCAAAGTGTGACACCGTGTTACAACGGGCAGGGATTCAAAAGCTTTGTGACGTCACATGTCTTAATTAAAAACCTTTAAAAAAGTTTTGATATGTGCATCAAATTGAAAAATCCTCTCTATCATCTGCTTTCCGGACCCTGGTAATAGACCGGGATAACTGTAGGAAAAAGAAGAAGATAAATATAACTTCTTCACTGAATGACATCATTATAGGACGAGATCAGTTGTATGAAAACATTAGCCGGGGTAAGACAGCGGGTATCGTTTGCTAGTTACATATTAATTTAGGCAGCTGTCCCATTTTAAGCCCATGGCTGGCTACGCCCATGAGTCAGCATCGTTTCGGAAACATCATAACTAGCAACTGGTTCCACAAAGATGCCATGCGAGACAGGAAATTGTCAAGTTTAGTACTATCAAGTATATACCTCAATAACAAATTACTGTAGAGGAGGCTATATAATATATAGTACCAAATCTGCTGCACTTATCTGTTTAAAGTCAACATTGTAGCTTTAAGCGATACCATAAATCTCGCGAGTTAACTTTGTATAACAATTTCCTTAAAGAGGCCACGGGAGAGTACTATCTCCGGATTACATTTACGATCCATAAAATTTAGACTGAAATCTTTCTCAAATATTTTGTAAGTAACATGTAATGTACATAAAAGAACACTTGGGACGTTAAAATGTAACCATACTCCATCAATATGTTTTATATAAATAAAAATGATAAAAAACTGCCATTTCTCTGTCGCCGCAAAGATTGAGCATTTTCTTTATTGATTTGTAGATCTTCTTAAGTATTTTAATATAGTTATGGTACGTTTCTATGTAAAGTGTGATATATAAATATACGTCATCTTACCCTTATTATAAATTAATAACCTTATATCTTTTATTCTAATATTTAATATTTCTAATATTAATTGCCATAACACTAACTACGTGTGACTATGACTTTTCACTTGAACATGTTTATCTCTGTACATTGATAATTGTGTACTATAGCATCGTATATTTACTTATAGAACGGCTCAGCAATCCAAAATGAGTTTTGGCCTCTTCAGGACGCCACTTGTCTCGGTCCTGGGCTGTCTCTTGCCAGTTTTCAACTCGAAGATCACCTAAGTCTGATTCAACGACATCACACCAGCGATAACTGGGTGATAGTATCACATCGTAAACATTATCGTCAGATTGCGAAGGCATCTCGGTCGATAATCTTGCTTCTTCAGTGACGTTGTTTAGCCTTGTCTTCTGAAAGTTTTGTTTCATATCTTTTTGCCTCATTTTTTATCATAGTTAGGTTTTAGTTTTTAGTTTTAGGTTTTAGTTTTTTTTTCTAGTATTTATAGGTTACCCTGTATTTGCTATTTGCCCCTTATTTACGTCATTATCTTTAATCATCACCACCAGCTCATAATTTCATAAAGTATATTTGTTGCAATGCAATAAGCATATTTAAACGAGAACTTTGATCTTGGCATATAAATTTATGGCTACAAGCGACGCACTTACTGATTTATGACGTTTTAGTTGCAGCCATAGCAAATTTAGTTACAAGTTTTGGTGACAGACAAAAGTTTGTTGCAAGCGGTATCAGAATCAATTCTAAATTGTCTCAAATTGCAACTGCTTGCTACATTTGCGCCAGTTGTATCACGTTGCTAGCTTTCGCAAGTTTCAACTGCAATGCGTCGAGATACCTGTCTTCCTACCTAGCAATTTCGTTAAATCTTTCCGTCTTTGTTTTTTTTTTCGTGTAGATTTGGATCTTTTTTAACAGAGATTTGTGTTTTATTTTTATCTATTAGCGCAAAATTATCTTTTATCGTCCTACCACCTACACGCAGGATAACTTAATAGCTGCCTCTGATGGGGCAGTTGATGTTGCTACGTTCTGGGCTGCCAGAATATAGTGTTTGCCAACGAAACGCTAAAAATGCGGTCACTTCAAGTGTTGGTATTGTTGTCGCCTTTCGTTCGGTTTGTGACAGTTCCCGGTGGCCTTATTACTTCTTTAAAGGCTGGTCGTGGTGCAGATATCCGTGGGCGGCGGTAGACAATTAGGCGATGAACCGCCTGCTCGTTTGCCGCTTGTAATATAAAAAAGAAGATGAGATAATCAGATCAAACTTTGAATTTCCTTTAGTTGGATGCATAGAAAAACATAATTTTGTGTTCAACCAACTAAATGACGACGGCAATAACAATTTATCAGATGGGATTATTGCTTTATTATCAGCTATCTCAACAAAATATATATAAACACCCACATGCTCACATCTCTTACACAAGACGATAACAACTCATGATCTCTTTATTGTCTCTTACATACTACAATATACTTTTTCGCCGAATACAGTAATCTATAATTGCCCGTATTTCTAAATATAGTGGCAGTTAAGATTTTAACAAGAGCACAACATTTTGGGCCGATATATACGACGTAATCTGAAATTATCTCTGAAAATAGGGTGAATGCATGCGACAGACTGAGCTGGGTTATTAAAAAAACTGAAGATGTTCATTGAAACCTATGATTAATGACAATGTTTTTTAGCTGATTTATATGGACATATTAAAATATTGTTTAGGTTTAAAAATTACAAGTTTAATATTTTAAGGTTACTTTTAAGTAATGTCATATTCTGTTTGTGTGTCATAAATAAATACACTTAGCAATTTCATAGCTGTAAACATTTCTACGATCTTTATCAAAAAAGGACATACATACGAGTATACTATATACTACTTCTACAAATACGAATTTGAATCACATCTTGATCTAAAGTTAACTTTAGTTTACTCTCTTAGTTATAAGCAATTATGTATACGATGAAATGATTCTTAACAATTTTTCGTTTCTTAAAAAAAACAGCTCCATATAGAATAAAAAGCTTCCTTTCCTTGAATACTTTGAATAATATACATTTTAAGAGACTTTAGAATAATTTCTCTTTCTTAAAAAATAAACGACTTCAAATTATCTGAACTGGACCAAATCGAAATGGGACCACCATATTTGAAATAAAAAAGAATCATCAAAATCGGTTTACGCAGTCGAAAGTTCTGAGGTAAAAAACATAATAAAACATAGTCCAATTGAGGTTCCCTTTTTAATTTGGTTGAAAAGAGATTAATCATAATAAATCATGAAAAAAATTTTAATTACCAACCACATATGTATAAACGTTTAAGAGAAGTTCATACCTCATACTACATGCAGTTGTCTTACGTCTGTAAAAACCCTAAGCCGTCTTAAAAGAGGTGATACAATAACAATAATTTCCTGAAGGCCCATTAAAGCCGTTGTCTCATTAACGCCAGTCGCGACAACACAGAAAGCGTTCAACGAAATATCGGCCGACATTTAACTGAAAGGAGATTTAATTTGACGATTTATTTGTTTCCATCGTTAAGATAAAAATTTATTTAGGGAATAAATTTAAATAGTTATTTAGGTAGATGCTTAAAACCTGGCACTATTCTTGAACAATGCCGTGTGGAGTTCGGGGCAAATTTAGTTGTACTTAAATAAAATGACATGGGCGAATATGTCGTTAATTTTGTTTGTCAAAACCCAAACTGAAGCTGTAAAACAACGAAAGATCCAACAAATGTGCAGATGCTAGATGCTCCTACCTACGCTTGTATATTCGAATTCATCATCGCCATCATTATCTACGCCACATTCGACTGTCAGCGGTTTGCTTACAAAAATAACGATTTAAAAGAATTCCTTTAAATCCATTCGCTCATTTATTCTCCACGCTGCATCTAGTTAACGCTTCGTTTGATAACGGCCATCAAGAGGCTCGAGCTGGCACATCCATAAATCTAGTGTATACCATTTGAGCCAAATCGACTTCGGGATGGTGATTGACGTTTTTAATTAACGAGCCCAGTTCGGTTATTTGTTTTGAATGCAAATGCTTATTTTAATTGTCATGGTGAGCGATATGTCGTGACTTTGTAATGATCAGGAGGGCAAATGTGCGTTAACGCGTAGAAAGCTGATTTTCATGTTGGATGTAAGTTACTTACCGCGATTTTGTCCATTATTCGATAAACATATTATACATGTATATACACATATCCTTATTAATGTTATGAATGTGAAAGCTACTTTATCCGTTACGTTTTCACGGCTAAACCGGTGATTCAATTTTTATGAATTTCATTAGAGAGATAGATTTGGGGGAAATTGAAATTTAAAAGTGATGAAATAGGGATTGAAAATTCGTGTGAAATTTAAAGAAACTAACGCGGACGAAGTTGCGGATTGAAGTTAGACTTATATAATGATGACTTTTTTGAAGGGTTTTTTTTTATGTTACAAGGGGGCAGAGGAGCAGGCAGCAGGCACCGAAGTGGCTACCGGCGCCCATGGACATCTGCACGACCAGAAGGCCAACAGATATGCTGCCGGCGTATTGCCCTTAGCGTGATGATATATGACCTATAGCCTTCATCGATAAATGAGCTATCTAACACTGAAAGAATTTTTGAAATCGGACCAGTATTTCCTGAGATTAGTGCGTGCAAACAAACAAACTCTTCAGCTTTATATATTAGTATAGATGTATATTGTTCTCGTGCGAAGCAGAGGCTGGTCTGTAATATTGTAAAAAAAGACTAAACAGTGTTAGACAGGCTAATAATTTCATATTCTAAGGGATAATAATAATAAACATTGTAGTTATACATTTTAGGTTAAAGTGTAACACATTTGAGGTAAAAGTTTTGAGAGTAATAACTTTCTTTTCTTTTCTATAATTTTCTTTTCTATCTTTCTTTTCGTTTCTAGGGATGTATGTTAAAGTATAACACATTTGAAATAAAAGTGTTGGGAGTAATGACTTTCTTTTCTTTTCTATAATTTTCTTTTCATTCTATCCTTTCTTTCGTATGGATCTATGTGTCTGAAATAAATTATTAATTATTATATATATAATAATAATTAATACGGCTTGCCCGTTGGCGCAGTGGGCAGTGACCCTGCCTTCAGTTCCGGGGGTCGTGGGTTCGATTCCCACCTCGAGTCTGGGTCCATACTCATTAATTGGTTACATAAGCAAACCAGTTTCGAGTCCATGTTTGCCATGGCGATAGCTTTTAGGACAAGCGAAGAATTTAGATATAACTCTGCGGAAATCGTTGCGAAGCAGGATCGAAATAAATGAACTAGGATGGATCAGTAATTAAATATCAGTATTTGCAGGTTTTTGTGTTTAGGCAGCATACCAAAAGCAGTTAATAACTGCTCTGATTTTCTACAGCTTATTTTCCCTTCCCAAGTACTAGTACATAGTAATCAACTCAACAAATGACCAAAGTTGTTTTAACATATTCCACGAATTGATTAGTAACATTAGACCTGACCAACTCTAAATTTACATCTCCATTTGCAATTTTTTTTTTCAAAAATTTATTTATTTACAAATAAAAATTCAGATTAAGTTCAATATGAATTACGAACATTACATTACGGTTATGTAAGACACCTTGAATTAATGTTAAAGGTGTTTTTCTAAATCTCCTTTATTAGTTACATAAAAGTAAAGAAGCAATCGTTTTAGAAAAACAGATATATAAACTTGACGTAAATATGAGCGCCTTGAAAATTTAAAATTCAAACGACTTCGCGTAAACCTCGCTCGTCAGAAGCGTTTTACCAATAAATAATCAAATTCGTATTCTTATTACAGCTACTGATGGCCCTCCTCTACTTAAAGTATGATGATAATTGTGCCAAATTGCATACTCTGTCGTCGCTTCAGCTCAATTTTCATAACATGTTACCTAAAGATTTTACTTCATGTATCAATGTATAGATTTATAAATGTCTCGACATAGACATCATATTATTTTATACTACGTTTTTGCTTCTAATACTAATATTACAGCGAAATACAATCATTTATATAAGAAATCCTTTCTACTTAGGTTTTCAGGGCACAAGAAATTGGGTTATTATTTCTACTAGTTAAAAAAAAACAAAACAAAAACATCATAATCTTACACATATGACGTTCATAAGACCTTACAAAAAGTCTATATGAATAAAAGATTTTGACTTTGACAGTCTTTGCCTTGTTTTTTTTTTAATGGTAAATCTAACTCCTTCAGGCAGTCCTAGTCTATGCACAGAATAAAGCCATTATAACATATTACAAGCCCAAATTGATATTACCGTAATAAAATTACAAGCAATCTGTAATCAATTTTCAACATCCAATTAACTTTATCCAGTAATTATATAGTGCTAACTTACACTGAACTGGCTAGTACGCCGTAAGATATTCACTAATGTCAAATTCCATTACTGAATTAGCTATGGCCTCTATCGCGCAACAGTTTTTTTGGATCCCTAATAACTTACATTTGGTATTATGTTATTGTGTATTTATACAGTTTGTAACTAGGTGAGATTAAATAAGTATCATATAGATTAAAATACCCTAAATTAAAACACCTGTTAAAGTTATGCATAAATTACGTAAAAATTTAGTAAAAAGTATACTAAACAGCTCCGACAAGAATGCGGGCATAAGTTTAATATGGTCCAAAAATTCCTTCACAATTATTTTTAATTAGTTCGGCCAGAATATAAACCTTCATTATAAAGCAATGAACCCACAAAAATGTGACATGTATCGTACATGTACCATCTGTAAGTAAATATAGAGCAAAACTTGCTGCGTCCGAGCAAACTCAACATTGTTAATGTAGTTCTGGATTTTTTTGATAGATGGCGCTACGTTACAGTTGCATCGCGGTAGCGTATGTCCCTCCGCGGATGAATAAGACTGTTCAACAGTTCTGTAGTATTTAACTTTGCGCAGAGGCAATATCGTAACCAATGAGGTTAATCCGAGGTGCGATTATTGCTAGTTGAAAACTTTAATTATTAATAATATTCATAAATTAGTTGCAAATCTTAAGAAGTAGCAAAATTGCTTTTGCTACTTTAGGCATTTTGTTTTTACTGAATAAGAGTTTATGTGAAACTATGTACGTAGTTCCAAAAAAAACATACATCAAATGAATAAATAATTACTATATCATTGAAATACTTTCTGGAGCTGGGCTATTAAAAAATATAAAAAAATCGAAAGTGCAGATTAAGCAAAATAAAACGAGTAAATATCGATTACAAACAAGAAAATTACAAGCGATTCACGGCAAACGACAAAAAAATCATTTTTACACACAATTACAGATATATAGAATTGCTCTAACCGTGTCTGCGTGTCAATAACAAAAAATTTAACCCGCCGAATTTATTGCGGGCTCTTCTCAGTGCAGGACGCGTCAGAACCCACGTAAACTTAGTTTTTAATTCGTAAAATTTATCACCAAATATTATAAAAATTATTTAAAAAATAATAACTATTATTATTATAAACATGTCGTTCAGAACAGTACAGAACAGAAGTACTGTAAAGTGTACATGAATAAAACATTCTTGACTTTTGACTTTTATACTCATTAGTCTAGAACAACGGTCGGCAAAGTGTGGTCCTTGTAAATTGGATCGATGTTTAAAAATATAACTTTGATTTACTACGGAATAAAATAGTGCACCTTGCAGCTATATATTTTTCAATACGCTGCTATGACTTTCAGACGTTTTTATAAAGAATTGCAATGATTAGTACTTTACAATTGATTCTTGTGTTCTTTGCAACCGACCTGGTATTTTCATAACAAGCGGTACTGTAACCTATGTAGGTATATGTTTGGTAAGAAGAGCTAATGGAGTTAGTTGCAAATTCAATCCATGCTGAAGAATCCTACTAATATTATAAACGCGAAAGTTTGTACACATAGATGTATACATCCAGTATGTTTCACGCTCTTTCACGAAAAAACTATTGAATGGATTTGAATAAAACTTAACAGTAATATAGCTTATACATCAGAATAACAGATAGGCTATAAATTATAAAGATATTGTGTGAATTGTCCAAAATATTACGATAAATGCCAAATAATTGGGTAAAAATTCTGCCATCTAGAGTTACACGCTTATGAAGGAAATGTTTATCTTAAATAGTTCTACAAACAGTTTTGAGGAGGTCGTGGCCTAATCAGTGGTCGGCATTTGAGTCGATCACTAAGTTAAGTTGCTCTGGCTACAACACAATTAGGTCATCGGCTTCTTGTAATCTGGTTATGGGCGGTTGAACTTTTTTATTAGTATTTAATATGTAATACAGTCTACTATGATTATTATTAACCAGTGACGATCCAAAAATTCCTGCATTTTTGGTAAATCTATGAAATATAATCAAAACTTTGGTTGGCATTTACTATTTTGATTAGAATACTTAAAACATAGTTTAAGGTTGTTTTTCTGGTCTATATTTGTATAACTTTTTACTGTACCTCGTTGACGCAGTTGGCAGTGACCCTGCCTTCCGCTCCGGGAGTTGTGAGTTCGATTCCCACCTCGATTTTGAGTTTATTATCTATACTTATGAATTTATATAAATAAAATATTTGTGTATAATAAACGTCTGTTCCTTATAACACAGGCATTAAGTTGTCTACCTTAGGAGCAGATATCTATGTGACATATCTAGTATATCCTATGTGCTTAAGTTCTATGTATATCCTATGTGCTTAACTAGCAGTATTTTACTACTCGTTTATCATATACTAGCTGAGCCTGCGACTTCGTCTGCATAAAATTAGATACAATTTTAGCTTGATGATATATAACCTATAGCCTTCCTCGATAAATGGGGTATGTACACTATTTAAGTGAATTTGAATTTGTGAAGGTTGCATTGGAGTGTGACAACCCTAGCTCGAAATGGGCTCATTCATCATATTTCAAACAAAACTATAATTATAGCAGAACTATTTTGATATCCGGTTCGCAGATATGTCTTTAAGCGATCAGATCAAATGACTCCTTTGATGCTTGATTGAACATATTTGGAGATCATAGCTATATTGGGTTGGAGAAACCCTGGTATGCCATAGCTAGACTAGCGGATGATGTGAGAAAAGTGGCCGGAGGTGGCTAAGGCCACATTAAAATGAAGGTTCAAAACAACTGGGCGCTTCACAAAATGGGAATTAGTGCCCACTTTTCGCTTCACATCTCTTAGACGGTCACTAATATTTATTTTAGGTTACAAGGAGCAAACGAGCAGGCGGTTTACATAAGTCACTAGCGACGCCAAAGGACATTGACACCACTAGAAGGCTAGCTGATGCGTTACCGGCCTTTAATGACGTTATTAGGCCACCGGGAAATCTTACAAACCGTACGAAACGCGACAACAACACCGTGAATCGCTTCACTAAACTTTTTTGGAATTCTAACTTTAAAAGTCCTTAAATAAATTTATACACTAAAATTTGCACGCTTCCGAAACACGGAGGAGGTCGGATATCAAATATAAACCAGTGCTAGAATGGGTCACCCATCTATCACCCGGTCGTGCCCAGAGCAACTTAACTTAGCGATCAACTCAAATGCCGAACACTGATTAGGCCATGACCTCCTCTAAGGTAAACTACGACCAGCATTTATACTAAAGTTAAAATTATCTTTACAACACGCCTTCCTTTCTTCAGCTCGATGACATCCACTGTTAGATACAATCCCGTTTCGACTTCCACAGACATAGATTTTACTTAACGGCCAGCGTCCTTCGGCGACTCTTTGTCGTAAGTTCATCAGTCATATGTCAAAATATCAAAGAACTTTTACCTAAATCGCGCAAGGTTACTCTCGCATTAATTTTTTTTTATAGGATATCATATAATAAATACATAAACAGGACTATAAGATACACGGACGTCTGTTCCTAAGGTAGACAACTTAATATCTGTGTTTGTAGATATTAAGTTGTTGAACAGACACCTGATATATAAAAAAATATTTGTAGGAATATATAAAATACATACATATAGAAAGTACACCCAAACTCGAGGCGGGAATCGAACCCACGACCCCCGGAGCGGAAAGCAGATTCACTGCCGAGTTTTAATGGGATCTCATGGGGTAGGCTTTCATACGAATGAGTTCGAAAAGATAGAGTGACGTAAGTTGTACCTTAGATGGTTTGGTTGTTGGATTTAATCATTCAATAAACGAAATTTAATCTTTGTGAGTTGGTGATCTGTGAATGAATGAAAAGACTGATGATTTCTTAATGACTTACTGTACAGGTTCCCCTCTTTTATAACGGTTTTTTTAGTAAACGGACTTATAAATTCTGATGTTAATAATTATAATTTAAATTTTAAATAATAAATTGGTTTAATTCATAACACCTTATTTAGTTAACGTAAGACTGGATGTTGACTGGTACTTATTCACGACATATTCACATTTTCGTCGTTTAAATGTTTAAACTGTAATAGTAAAGGTTTAAAAAAGAATGTAAAGTATGTATATTGAGCCTCAGTAGCTCAACCGTGTAAGGTATGGACTGAAATCGACTTGATGATTTGTTTTTAATATTTAAGACTAGCTGTTTATCGCGACTTCGTCCACTCAAAATTAAGCTTGGGGGAGCCTTCAGACCTCCTTAAACTGGCCCTGTCGAAATTTTAGTGGACGATTACTAACAATAAAATACTTACTTGCCAAATTCCGTGACCCTGCCTTCTGCTCCGGGGGTCGTGGGTTCGATTCCCACCTCGAGTCTGGGTGTATTATCCATATGTATATATTTTTATATTTCTAAAAAAATATATATTTTTGTATAATAGGCGGCTGTTACCTATAACACAGGCATTAAGTTGTCTACCTTAGGAACAGACATCCGCGTGTCCTGTATAGTCCTGTATATATTTATATTATATTTATTTATTTATTTAGACCAGCTTCTTTTATTAAAAGTTATCATAATCCATGACTGTCATTGATCTTTGGATTCTTATTTATCAAACTACAAATTATCTTGTGTTATTTAAGATTCCTTTTAAAGTTTGAGAAGGCCGTAACCTGAAACATACATGTTCTACTATTTTAGAAGCTTAGTAATTACTTTGTGCTTTTTCATTGCCGTCAAAGTAATATGCACATTATAAAAATAATTACTGTAGTAATTAGTAAGAACAAATTGTAAAAACTATAGGTAACACTGTATTATTATTAGCTTACCTTACTAGCTTTTCATCATAGACAAAAGGAATAGTTTTTAAATTTAGAAGAACACAACTCGTGTAAACATTTTGCTTACTTTTGTAATAATGATATCGGAAATGTTAGAAAGTTTACATGAAATTCAAATTAGCTCAACAAGTAGAAATTGCTCCAATTTCCAATTCCGATTTCATTGTAGTTTGCTTTGTACTATTATGCTTATTAGCGATTGGAAACAGTTTAGGAATAATGTTGTGGAGAGTTTTGATTTGTTCCTATGTTACGGCGCTTTAATATTCGTATCACATAATACAGTTAGTTAAACTATAAGTAAAACAAATCTATATAAAAAAAAATGAATGTTGCAAGGCAAAAATTCGAGAACGGCTCGACCAATTCGGCTAATATTCGGCAATTGTCTTGCATGTTCCTTTCTTTCTAAAAGTTTTAAGAATAGAAAAAAAGTTTAAATAGACTTTTAAACTTTTGACACATAGAAGTCTGTTCAGGCAGATAATCTATACATATAAATGAAATGGAAGGGTCTGTTTTTAAGGTCAAAATGATTATTTTTTACTAAATGCATATGACTTTTACGATACCTATTACAAAACGCAAATTAAAACATTTTTTGTCTGTCCGTTTGTAACGGGTAATCTCCGAAACGACGGGAATGATTTGGACGGAAGTTTTTTTGGTAGACAGCTGATTTTCATACAACGAATAACACATTTAGCAAAATTCCTAGTTAGGTTATTGCAAAAATGACCACAAAATCACTGAATTTACGCGCACGAAGTAGCGGGTTTCAGCTAGTACTCTATATACACGTGTCTCTAATATAAATCACTCCTAAACGGGTAACAGTTTCGGAATCCAAACGTTCTTTGACACGAGACTCCGGAATCGATAACATTACATAAAGGAACTTGCAAGTGTATCGGAATGCTTTAGCAGTCCGTACCGATGGGGTTCAATGCACTCTCAAAAGACATTATCTCAATTGTGATACCGATATTCAGGTCCATTATCATAGACGAATTGAAGTCTTGGCAAATAAACTGCTCGTTCATAAACGCATAGAATTCTAAACGAATAAACTGTTTCCTTTCTCAGTTATTTCATATTGTTAATTGAAAGCAGTTTCTTAGAATTGCTTTAGGCGCAGACCAGTGGGCCTGCGCGCGCTGGTGTGTATGCCTATCGTACCTAGCACATTAGTGGTAGGAACGATTGGCATACCCACCACCCTACTAGACTTGTGACGTCACATTTTCACGATCTATTGAGATTGAAAGCCTGATTATATTATATCTAATACCATATAAAATATCAAAGTTCCATATAAAATATAAAATATCGAATTCTTGTAAGTTTATTTAGTGTAAGGAGTACCGGAAAATGTGAATATTTAGGAATATATGTCAAAAAAATCGGAAGTGTTTCGATTTTGCTGATGAAAAGTATATTTTATAGACATATCGACTATACAGGTTTCCCTAGTGAGGAGTCCGCCAGTAAACAATTTGGTACACGGTCAATATGCAGACCAATTAATTGTGTGTGTGTGTGTGTGTGTTGAAATAAAATAAATTTCATTTCGATTTCGTTTCATATATATCCTTTGATTTCTACAAAGGATATGTCTATAAAAAAAAATAATTACAGATAGCGCTAAACCTAAATTTAATTACTTGCAGTCTTTGTGCAGCCGAATTGGGCCGGCGCGTCCGGTTACCAGTGTCTCTTTCTCACATAAGATCGGCGTGAATTG
>JANCMC010015091.1:617463-696146 GCA_024363005.1 Charaxes varanes
CAGTCTTTGTGCAGCCGAATTGGGCCGGCGCGTCCGGTTACCAGTGTCTCTTTCTCACATAAGATCGGCGTGAATTGGCGACAATGCTATCACGTCAAGTGATGGTATTGTTGTCGCGTTTCGTTCAGTTTGTGAGACTTCCCGGTGGCCTAATATCGTTATTATAGGCCGGCAACGTATATGCTAACCTTCTGGTGGTGCAGATGTCCATGGGTGTCATTTGTTTCTTATGTGAACCACTCGTTTCCCCCTTGTAACATAAAAAAACACATTTTTTGAAAGGTGACAAATATAAATCCACTTATAAAAAATATGTTATAGAAGGAGACGATGATAGATCTGAAGTAATAATATAAATAACTAATGCTGCGTGGAATTAATAAATAATTTTTACACCAGCCGATCTAATTTAGACCAGGCAGTAATTACTACCTACGTTATCCAATTAACATTAATTAATTCCGATATCAGGCCGAAATTATTTTACAAATTAATTTGTAGTCACTTGTATGTATTACTTATCTGTCTATATTAATATATAAAGTCAAAGAGTTTGTTTGTTTGCTTGAACGCGCTAATCTCGGGAAGTGCTGGTCCAATTTTAAAAACACTTTTGGTGTTAGATAGCTCATTTATCGATGAGGGATATAGCCTATATATCATCACGCTAAGACCAAAGGAGCGGAGCACCGATAAAGAATGTTTCAAAATCGGCGTTCTTTTTCATATTGAGAGCTTCCGCTGCGTTCACTTTTAGAGTTTCGCAAAAATCATGTATGACAGAATTGTAGTTCCTTTAAAATTTCTAAATAAAAGTCCGCGACAGCAAGTCTATCTTTTAACGTTGGCGTTGGCTCACTATAACCTATTTTAGGCTAAAATTTATTTTAAAATAATGCACAATTTGTGAAGGTGTTTTTATAAACATGATACTAATCCATATCTAAAAACTACTTATAACCACAAGTGATAAGCGGACGCGTAATACCCACACGGACGCGGGGTATAGCTTGTTAAAAATAACATTGCTCATATTTCAGTCATTAAATCTCTGCAAATGACAGTGGATTTAAAGATGCAATAAATACGATATAGGGACCTTCAAGAAATGTTAAAATCATTAAAAAAATTAGAAAATAAGTATACTCATTTACTAGATTCCTTTTGTGGAATCAGTTGCCAGCTTCGGTATTTCTGAACGGATACGATTTAGGGACCTTCGGGAGAAGTATACTTATTTCTCAAAAGGCTGCAACGCATCTGCGTTCCCTCTGGTGTTGCAGTTGTCTATGGGTGTCGGTAGTTACTTAGGTGAATGCCGGCTGCTCGTTTGTCCCTTGTTATATAAAAAAAACTAATGGCCGTCAACGCATCTGCAAAGTAAAAGAGTAGTTTTGTAGTCTATGGGAGGAGGTAGCTGAATTTTTAAAAACGATAACTCTTTGTGCTTGCAATATTTGGAGCCATAATAGAAAGACTTTTAAAAAGCTAGTAATATATTTATTTAACATTATATGTTTATCTATAAAACATGCAATAAATTACGATTATTATTTTCTAATGCCGAAGCCTGACATAGCTCAAAGTGTTTGTACATTTTTATCCTTGAAGACTACAAAGGACTACAAAACATTGCGCAGCTACACAAGTCCCCGGCCACACTACACGATCATTTAAATGAAGCTATGTCTGGCTCCGGCATTATATAATTAGCAATAAGACCGCCTTTGGACAGTCATATTTCTTCTCTGTTAAGCAAATAATGTATATATTTAAGATATCCCATTTGCGTAATATTATCTATTTATCTAAATTATTTTACGTAAGATCAGACGACCCTGTGTTTAGTGAGAAAGAGGTACTGGTACCCGGACGCGCCGGCCCAATTCGGCTACAAGCATGGCGCTACCTCTAATTAATATATTAATATATATATTTTTCATAATCTTTCAGAATTAATGTTGGCTTGAAGACAGTGGTCTATGGATTCGGTGACATCAGACGCGGCGCAAGGCTTTGGCTCTTCGAACTGGTCGTCGCTCTTGTCTTCTACCCTGCTTTGAGGATTTACGTAGCTGTAAGAAGCGTCCTAAGACCAAGTCCAGGTAATATTAGCTTTACTAGGTATTTTTATTAGGTAGCTTTTAAAAATGCATGTCAAGACACGCTTATATACAAGGGTTTCGTATCTGATACGCTATAAACGTATTTTTTAAATAACTTCAAAAACTATTGTCCGATTTCATTCAGAATAATCGTATTGAACGAAATGTAACTACGTCTAATAGTTTGAAAATGCTAGGGCGGGACCATATTACGGGCAGTCAGATGGACGGACGGATGAACGGACAGAGCGAAATTATAAGGGTTCTTTGTAGTACTACTGTGGGGAAAGGCACACCAAGGTGGAAAGTTTCGGCGAGAAATGAAAGGTGGGAGCGAAGGTCGATATGCTCAACCACCGCATTAGAGATACTTTTAGTTTTCCACTTGCTAAGTCCCATATTTTGATAACTCTATCAGCAGCACCTTTAGTAAAAAGACAATATTTATTTCATAAAAATTAAGACAACTTGTGTTTGACTAATGTTACCATTGTTTAAATATTGACATCAGTAATTATACAATATAGCATCACTCAATTGTTTTGCCTTCCTTAAACCTCTCCATTGACACTTAAACTTTAAGGTGTGGTATTGAAGTTCAAATTGACTTTTAAGAATTAACATGAATTGTTTGTATAAAAAAAAGAGTTGTTTTTAGACTTTTTCGGGCAATTTTGGAAAATTATATCTCTGTAAAAACCATCCTTGTACTTCAAGAAATATTATAAAAAAAGAATTAGCAAAATTGGTTCAGCTGTCCTCGAGATTTGCTCTTAGCAACATATTTTATGATTCATTTTTATATACACAGATTATTATTACTTTCAAATTTACACTAAATAAAATACTCACCTGTTGCAAACCATTCATTTCCAGGCTCTACAGCCGCTGTGTGGCTGTAGAGGGGGTGTGTTTTTTAAACACGACATTTGTGAGGTTTCCCAAACCCTTTCTAAGGGAAAACACTGGAAATGTATACCACACATTATTTTCCTCTTATAATAAGCTTTGCTAATAAGAGAAATCTTCTTTAAAATGTGTACAGGCAAGTGGAAAATTGCTTGAGGTTTTTAGTCAGAGAATTGTACACTTACAAGATAAATGTAACCTCGGAAGACTATTTGAATTTGAAAGAGGAATTTCTTATAGGACGATTAAAGTTTTGATAAACTTAAAGGTATTTTTAGGGTTCTGTAGTCCAACAAGGTACCCTTATAGTTTTACTCAGTCCGTCCGTCCGTCCGTTTGTCCACCTCCAAGATAATTTCCGTTAGGATTTCCAAACTATAGGATTTCAAAACTACGAAGAGACTTGAAATATTTAATGTTGTCTTAGGAAAATATTTTGAGCTAAATCGAACAATTGCTTTTAAAGTTATTTTAACAAATACCTTTATCGGGTATCAGATACGGAACCTGTCTATATATTGAAGCGCATTTGGCCCCTTTTTATTATTTTCTGTCTTCACTCTACGCACAGACATTTTTTTTGTAATAAAATTAATTTGACAAAACTTTTATTTATGTCTGCTTAAATAAAATAGTAATGATAGGAATTCTAACTTTTTCACCTGACAGTACAAAATCGTTCTTTCAGTTGCTGTTTTATCTTTAATATAGTTTTAGATATCTGTCTAGAGGAGAGTGGTCTAAGAGTGGGGAGGCCTTTGCCCACCAGTGGGACAGAATAGGCTAATTAAAAAAATAGTTTTCAACGGTATAATACGCCTTATGAATAAGCGTGTTTTTAACATGCAAATTAAATTTTACTATAGACAGATTTAATATGGAATTTAGCTTAGCTTCCTCCCTGTCCTACACTCGCGTGACTTATCCATGGAATGCTCGTTACTCTCGTCTCGTCTCGTCTCGTCTCGTCTTCAGGAGAAGAGGGTGAGAGAGTAAAAAGTTCTTCTTCGTTACTGCTTGTAATTGCGTAACTGTAGATACTTAATACAAATGTATGTTTAAATAATGTATTTGAATAACATTTTCATTTATTCCGAAGAAAGTAGTATTTTATTGTTCTATGTAACCTCACAACATTTTAACGTCCTTATGTTTCATTTGTTAATGACCTTGTAAAAAGAATACAACTTCATAGTTGTGTTGTATCTTAACAGCTGATACCACAATTTCATTTTCCCAAATTAAGCCGGTTTCGAAAGTACTAAATGTGGAAACGGGTTTTGAGATCCACATTTTATTTTTTGTCCAGTGTGAAGATAGTGTAATCATACGATTCTGAAATGAGTGGGGATTGAGTACCAGTGAATGCCATTATCATAATTCATTCAGACGTTGTCCTGCCTGAACGTTTGGTTACTTACTATTTACTACATACATTCCTGTTCCCGTTCCTCATGTTTTGACTGATAAATTATTATTTTAATTTTTTTTATCTTCTCTCCATCTCTTGGTGCTCCCCACCAATTTTCAGCAAAATCGGTTCAGCTGTTTTTAAGTTATAGTAGTAGTAAAAAGTGTAACTAACACTACTTTCTTTTATATATATAAATTCGAGATAAAAGACCCGCCTCTATAAAGTGATCATGAACGTTCCCAGATCCTACCGGATTTTATCCCAATATTTCCGAACGCTTCTTTAATTCGACACAATATTTAAGTAAAGCGCACGAAACTCTAACCTCTATAGGGCTTCAATTAATTTTAAATAATCCTGTCAAATCCGTGCCGGGATAATCTATTTCACAGCGCCTCTGCCTAAATCGCCAAAAAAAAAAAAAAAACCAACACCTACCAAATCGCTTCTAATCCGACCATATCGGATTTTTACACGCGAGGGCAGTTTTCAACAACTGCCGAATTTCCTTTTATTCAACTACATCGCTGTCTTTCCATTTTTTAAACTTTTTTGCGAAATATATAGTATAAAAGTTTTCAACGGCATAGAATGCGTACTATTTTTTTTTTCGACTTAATTCAGTTGGTTCTTATTCTCAGCCAGTAATCTTTTGGATCCAATTGCATACCTATCATATGAAAGTTAATGGGAGACATTAAGTCTATGTGGCAAATTTATATGAAAATAAAAAATAACGCAGAAATTTGCAATTAAAAAAGGTTTTTTCTTCAAACTACGCAGTAGTATTAGCATTAATCACTACATTATATACGATCACAAAGGATGCCACTTCTGCTTAGAACCAAACCAGTGCAGTATTGTTGTATAATATTTAATTACTGCACTGTTCTCTCGTCACATATGTAACGAAGCTTTTTTGTATTTTTTTAATAATGACGTATTTACCTGTACTGATGGCGCCACATTGCTCGCTGCAGAATGCCAAGTGACCACGATCTCAGTAATTAGGCAACAATAAGATAGAGAGGGGGAGGGGAGAGAAGGAGAGGGAGAGAGGATGAGAGGGTATGCCAAATCGACTTTTAAATATTAAAAAAAAAAAATAGAAACGAAAGTGTCATGAAATTAGTCCATCATTCATATAGGCGAATAGGCTGGGATGTTTCTTTTAATCAGGATCAAATGGTGCCGTAGTTAAACTTTTAGACACCTTTCACATGATACACTCTATTGCTTAATTCTCAATATGACTTTGAAAGAAATGGATTCAAATGGGTCAGGAAAGGAAAGTGTGGTTGGAAAAAGGGGAGGCTTTTGCCTAGCAGTGGGACAGTATAGGTTAATTTAAAAATAAAAGTGACTTTGTAGGAATAAACATACTTCTTTAATAAAATTGTACTATCTTGCATTTGAAGAAGGTTTTTCTCAAAATTTCTTTCATATTTAATTGTTGTTTTTATAGAATATTTAATTCTAAAGTCAAACTAGAGTGCGTACAGTCTAATAATACACGCTCCGCCAAAGTATTCACCTCCACATGCACACATACTAACTGGTCAATATACAGGCTTAAAGTGAGCGGTTGAGTTTGAATTTACAATAAATAAGGTTAACGTAAACAAACACGCTTTGCAATTAATTAGTAAAGGGGCGTCCGTTCTTAGACTGAAACATCTATACCAGTGTTATCATCGCATTGTGGCGTCACCTTTACTTTGCGAGTTGTCGCGCTAATGAGCACGCGGCGTGTATGCATCCCCACGACACGCGTCGCAACGTCACGCGTCGCCACGATATGCGTCGCCACGACATGCGTCGCCACGACATACATCGCCACGACATGCGTCGCCACAACATGCGTCGCCACGGCGTGCGTCGCTATAGCATGCGTCACCACGGCAATCTCTCATTTCTCTTGTCGCTCTGAGGTCTTAAGCCTATGTTTAATATATACAGTATTGTTTACTACGCTACGCATTATACTATATGATTACTTGTGTCTTCTGCTATATATTCCTTTTATAAAGTGTTCCTTTAGGATCGTTTTTTGGACAAAATAATTTCGATGTTTCATTCTTTCCTGCGGACCCACTGTTTTACTGAAGACATTTCGATAAATATTAAAAAAAAAACGACTCTAAATTATCAGAACTGGACCAAATTGAAATGTGACAACACGGGAAGTACTAGCTTTCAAATGAAACAGAATTATCAAAACCTGGTCTCCCAGTCGAAAGTTCTGAGGTAACAAACCTAAATAACATACAGTCGAATTGAAAACAGCCCATTTTGAAGTTGGTTGAAGGAGAGTGCTAGAATTGGTCACACATCTATCACCCCTAGTCCAGTTCTATCAAAGCCTGAAAATGCGCCATCTGCCGGACTGATTTGTAAATCTCAACCATCCAAGGCGCCATCCAAACGCATACAATGAAATCATTTATGCGTTCAAGGTGTTAAACTGTTTTTTTTTTCGCTGGGAAATGCCTTTGCGCAAAGGCGTTACACTGTGCATTTTCAAAGTCAAAATCTTTCTTTCATTTTTTTAACCGAATTCAAATAATCTCTCTTTCTTTAAAAAAACCGACTTCAAATTGTTAGAACTGGACGAAATTGAAGCGAAACCACATGAGAATCACCAGCTTTTAAATAATAAAAGAATCATTAAAATTAGTTCTCCTACTCAAAAGTTCTGAGAAACGCATCTTTTTTTGAAATCGATTGGAAAGGTTCACAATTCGTCTGTATGTTTTTTATTCTGCCTCAAGACTTTCGATTGGGTAAACCGATTTTAATGATTCTTTTTTATTTTAAAACTAGTGCTTTCACATAACCCCCTATAATCCCTATACCCTAAACCACATATTAACGGTGCATCCATGACAGTAGAACCACCATAAAACTACACCAAATTCCATATTTACACCATAAACCAACCACAGCGGAGCCGTAATGGATCCACAGTAGATCCATTAAGAAACCACTACAATGCATTGCATTTAAATCGTTATATTCCGACGTTCCCAGTTATATATTGATCATAAATACTCCCTGCAATTTGAAACTAGTTAGTAGAAGTTGATATAAATTTCTCCAGTGAGAACCTAAGCGTTAAGTAGGATTTGCGTTACACTAACTTTTGTAATATCCTTTAATATAGTATTGAATTGGCAAATAAAATTGGATATTATTGGAAAAATTTCAATACTCATTATAAAAGTGAGGAGGTCGTGGCCTAATCAGTGGTCGGCATTTGAGTCGATCGCAAAGTTAAGTCGCTCTGGCTGGGTTGCTCCAAAAGCTATTTCATTTTACCAGTAGCTGCCAGTTTCAAACTATGTAATAAATATACTGTTCTATTATAATTCATCAATTGTAGGAGTAACAATATTTTTTATTAAGTTTATATTATAAACTTTCAATTTACTATATCATCTTTTCGTAGAAGAGTATTTATTTTTAACTTTATATATAAAATAGCAACACTTATCCGCCATATTGCTTTCTTTTGACGTGTTGTCAAACAATTAAATGCACGGCACGTGTGTAAAATGCGTATAGAAACTTGTTATTTTTGCTCATCCAGGATATATCCTGGCCATGGCATAAGTATTAGTAGGACAAGAATTTGTTTTGAAAAAGTAGAATACCTTTGCTCCTTTTTCCGTCAGTTGTACAATAAAGTCTGTGACATAATTTAGGTGACCCCTACTATTTTTACATTATTTGCCTTTTTGAGTGAAGTGTTGAATAACATTAATATTACTTTATCATTCCCAATATTTGTATAGTAAAATTAATTTTACAATAGCATGTGAAATAATAAAGAAAAATATTCTGTTATGTTACAACTTTTTTTGCATTGTAATGTGTGGAATGTATAAACAAACGATAAAATCAGTAATAGATAGGTTCAATATTGACATTTATGATGGTACGTACACAAATATACTGGCAAATATTTCGCAGGAACCTGCAAATTTTTTGTAGATATGATGTTTCATAAATGATTTTTATCTTTTAGAAACACATTAGCTTAGGGTACGTTGGGGGGATGACATGTCCATATATAAATAAAAAAGAGAGAAAAAACATTTTTGGTACGTCTGGCGGTAAAGCATGTCCATCATAAAACGTTAATACATACTTTTTGTGTATATTAAGTATTTTAATAAAATCAAAACATTATTCTGATAAGCTTTTTCTTTATGAAAATACCTAAAATAGACTTAGCTTATTCATCATGTGGGATGGGATTGATTTTAAAAGTACAAATTCTTAATGCATACCGTGTTTTTGTTATTGTATACAGCAAAAGTTGTTGCTATACTGAACTTTATACTTAAAATAATTAATGAATGTAAATTTATACAAAATGTATGAATCAGTTACGATTAACATAAGTTATAAAAGCTTAGGTATCTTTCCTTAGAGTTGTAAAAATTGTATGTATTGCATGTATAGTGAAATTATTTTATTTTTAGGAGAAAATCAGTGGAAAATCTGGTAATTTCTTCTCAAGATGCCATAGGACAGAGCATTAGCCAAGCCCTAACATTCTCTGGAGTTATTACACAATCTAACCAGGCTTCACACACTTTACAAGAAAACAGGTGGGTTCTTTGTTATTTCTTAGAATTGTCTATATAGCAGAAAAGTTAAAGATATTGTTGCTGACTTTTTGGGGTTCCTTAGTTCCTACGAGGAATTCTTATGCATTCCTTGTAGGAATTAACCAAAACTATAAAGTTTCGCTCTGTGCCTTCTTGTGCTGTTTGCAAGATGGTCCCCTCTCCCCTAGATAATTCTAGTTTGGTAATCCAAACTATTAGACGTAGCAACTCAAAATTTTTCATGTTTATTTTTAGTGAAATGCAATAATACCCTTTGATGTTATTTAACAAATATCTCTATCGCGTATAAGATACGCTTTTATGTACTATTATGTCTTAAAGTACAAGAAAAAATTCAACAACCGTAAATTTGTAGCTACATCGTTAAAAAATGCATCGAATTCGTCAAATAAAAGACATCCTATGGAAACTTTGAATTTTAAATTAACCAGGTAAAGTTTTACGTGATGATACGGAACCCTTAATGCGTGAGTCTGACTAGGACTTGCCCGGTTTATTTAAGCGTCATACACATGGAAAATTCAAATAAAAAATGGCCAAAAGCGTCTCAAGACACTCTTATATAGAAGGGTTCCGAATTTGAAATGCTATAAACGTATTTGTTAAATAACTTCAAAAGTTGTTATCCGATTTCGTTTAGAATAATTTTCCTAATAAGTTTTTAGCATGTTTTATCAACATGGAAAATTTAAAGTCCTTACTACTACTAGTCAATAGGTTGGAAATGCTAGGGGGTGGACCACCTAACGGGCAGAAAGACGGACAGAGCGAAATTATAAGGGTTCCTTGTAGTACTACGAAACCCTAAAAAGCAGTTCAAATAAATAGACACAAGTAAAAAACCCAAATAATCCTTTAACTCTTATCGTCTAATGAAGATGAGAGCAATTGTCTTTAGTAATTCGAATTTCTGCTTTCCTTCATTATTTCCTGTCAATGACTAGATTGTTCTTGCGTAACACGTGGCGTTAGAAATGTAGGAAATAATTATCTTATCTAGAAAATGATAATGTGCAGTGGAAAGTTAAATATTAGTTTCCGGAAATAGTTAATACAATCATTACTTATATGAATATCTTTTCTACCCAGTTTCTGCTAGCATCATATTATTATTGAAGTCAGTCCAGTGTGACCAAACAATTTGCATGAGTTTAGACAGTCTCCATATCATCTATGCGTAATTGTTGCTGAGTAACACGCTACATTATGACATGAACATGTCACGTTAATCAACCGAGTATGAAAATGTGAAAATCTATTTATAGATAACATTATTTGACACACCGAATGAAATGGTAACCAAAAATCTCTAACTTTACAGGAAAAATAATAACGTTGTTCTCTTATTACATACTTTAAGTGTTAAAGAAAACAACGGTACTATTACTATATTAATGATAGGTTTTTATTTATTACTTTCACTAGCTTTATTTATTAAATTTATAAAAGTTTGATATTTTTTAATAGCTTTGCACACAACGCATGCGTTTCACAACGAATGAATCAAAATAATATTCTGATAGATACTACAACAAGACTACAAGAACTACAAGGAATCCGTATAATTTCGCTCTGTCCGTCCGTCCGTCTGCCCATAAGGTGCCCCCATCCCCTAGTATTTCCCAACTATTAGACGTAGAGACTTGAAAATTTCCACATTGATAGAACATGCTAAAAACTCATTGGGAAGATTATTCTGAACGAAATCGGACAACTATTGAAGTTATTTAACAAATACGTCTATAGCGTATCAGATACGGAACCCTTCTATTGCCCATTTTTTAATCAAATCTTACTAACACTATAACCATAAAGTATAAGTAATTGCTAGGAAGACTTCCCTACTTGGGCCAGCGACGGATACTGAAATTCAATTTTTACTATTACTTAATTAAAGGCAATTTTATGATTTAAGTCCACTCAACGAACGCTACTTTTTATACAATATTGAGTTGATTGTATATAAAAAGTACAGGTTATACATTACTTTTTATGTGATATTTTAGCATTTCGTTAATAAATAATGTCTGTAAAGACTGAATATAATTACGCGATAAAATTATATACGTATATAATTGAATTCATCGCATCATACATTAATACGTTCATAACAGCACTGAGTCAGTCGCAAGGCAATTTGGTCAAAATATAATCTTCATGTAGTTTTTTTTCATCGGAAGCGACTCATTAGTGTATATTTTAATGATAAAATCCACAAACAGTGCGAAATCATGAAGCCGAGTTGGGCGAACGTGAGTTAGGTATAACGTGCCATCAGTGAAGTATTTATTTCATATTAGATCATACTTTTTAATTCTTTCGCTAGTGTATTTTAAGTTATTAGTTGTAATTATTCTGTGTCTGTCTAATTCACAAGTTTTGTTCTGAACACATTGTGAAATCCTTTATGTTTTAAATAATTATTTCACGAACGAGATTGCCTGCTTACCCGGGCGTAATAAAAATTATCGCAAAAACAAAATATATCTTATCGGGAAACGACGTTATGGTATTAGTATCTATCGAGTGACAGTAACGTTGTGTGCGAGTGGAAGTGAACTAATGAGTGATGAAGACGTTCGAAGGCAACAAACAAAGAGTTGACAAGAGCAGGTCCGATCATTACGTTCGGATGATGAGTTCTGTGAGCTGGAAAGATCTACTGACGAGGTACTTCAGACCGTCAAAATATTTCCTTATTTTATATGGTGGAGATTCACATGTAACACCATCCTGAGCTGTTTAAACAACTCTTTTTTTTTGTGGTTTCTGCTGTTGGTCCCATCAGCCTCGACAGCATCACCGGTAGTTGGGGGGGCGAGACATAGTGTCTCTTCCGGTAAAGGACCTTTTTCATAGGACCTCGTCGAACGCAGGTTAAACAACTCAAACGTCGTCCCATCTTTTATACTGCTCTGCGAGCCCTAACACCTGCCCGCAGGAGGACTTAATGGCTGCCTTTTAATAGTTAACGTACCTACGTTCTGGGCTGCGACAATATAGTGTTTGCCAACGAAACTCTAGAAAGAGAATATATGTTAATCTCTATACATATATATCAAACGATTATACAAACCTTTGTCACCCTGCTCCTCCTAAACTGCATGACAAAATTGGTTGAGGTTTTGTGTGTATGCTCCATGGGGTTCGTAAACGGTTTGCAGATAAATTGGACCCGGTAAGTAGCGTGTTTCGATAGGAACGTAAAACGCTGGGACCCGTTTAATGTCACTTTGTGAAATACGTCATGAGGTTATAGAGATCGTGGGGGTTATGAGGCTGACGTCCGGTGGCAATCGGTCATCTTAAACCACCCCACAATCACATCCTCTGCAATCTAAGCAGACCCTGGTAATTAACTGGGATAACGCTAGGAAGAAGAAGGCGTTCGTGGACAGTAAGGACAATTTTTTTAAATTATACTGAAAATTTAAATATGCATAAAAAGTTAAAAATAAAGCTCTGGTATATAATTTGTTCTTTCAAGTTTGTAATAATGTTTTATCGTGCCTAACCTTTCACTGCGATGAGGATGTAAGTCATAATCAACAAACTCTTCATAAAGTATAAATAAAAACTAGACAGTTCTAATGCTGTTCGACATAAAAACATCTTCACTGCATGTTACCACTTTGGAACAACAAGAATGCTTTGACAATTTAAAGCTTTATTTTCGTTCTCTAATTGGAACTATAAACGTCTTTTATACCACACCATACTTTACTTTCCACAATATTCATTTCCTTTGCTTGATCTTCAACGACAACAATTCCAGCAAGTCAACAAAAGAGTCCAATTCAGAATGATAACATTAAGTATGTGCGAAAGAGAATTAAAAACTTTAATACATATTCTTCTTAATTTCCTCGTGAATCGTGATGTAAGTTTAAGAAGCCCTGCTCTAGTAATTTGTATCACAGGATAATATTCGGAGGATTACATCATCCGGGTTCATCCTTAAAGCCTACGTCACCTGCGGGACCAATACCCTCTTTGATATTTGCTCTGCCATTAATATTTTACGACTCGGTTAGTGGTTGCCTTTGATTGTAGCAATGAGATTTCCCGGCTAAATTGCTTTTGGGGAACCATTATATCATTGTATTAGTTAACTTATATTCCTGCGTCTACGTGTATATTTTGGATGATTTCTATTTTAGCAAGGAGGAATAAGTAAGTGATCCTCTGGGGTCTCGATAAATAGATTTTAGCTGAAATTGTGACATCGAATCAAGGAGAAGAAAACAAACCGGGCCAGTCAGATCCACCAAGGGTTCTGTATCACATCGCGTACCCACGCTAGAGTGGGGATCCCGAGCAAATACTCGCGGATGAGGTAGACCACCTAAAAAGTGGAAAGATGATATCTGCCGGCAAGCTGGCTGATGCAGATGGCACAAGATCGACTGGCATGGAAAAACCATTTGCGGAAAACCATGACATGCATGAGAAGCTAAACTACTTTGCTTTAATCCGCGAATGAATACGAGGGAAAATCGGTAAAGTTTACGAATAACCTTTGTAGAGTCTATCTACTGATGATGCTTCGGTTCGGAAAGTCAGTATAGTGCTGTGCTTTGGTGGCGGATTCGGTGGTGTAGCTTTTGGGTTGCAGCATTACACCGATTTTCCCTCATATTCATTCGCGGATTAAAGCAAAGTAGTTTAGCTTCTCATGCTGTCTAACACTGAAAAATTTTTTCAGATAGGACCAGTAGTTCCTGAGATTAGCGCATTCAGGTAAACAAACTCTTCACCTTAAAATATATTATTATATATAATTTACGCGTCACGTTGTGTGTCCGCGATGAACTCCTAAACTACTTAACCGATTTTTATCAAATTTGCACACCGAATGCAGTTCAATCCAAGTCAAAAGATAGGATAGCTTACATTCGGGCAGGACAACGTCTGTGTAGTCTGTTAGTATTAGTATACATAGATTTCTCACCTGCTACAGCCGCTATATACTGATTCGTTCTTTTAGTGGCGCCTCCCTTCTCCTGGACGGAGAGCATATGCATGGTTTGAGTATCCATGATTCGACGGTAGGCACTTCGGTGCCTACTGCCTGCTCGTCTGCCCCCTTGTAACATAAAAAAAAAAAAAAAAAAAAAAAATTATAAGTATAAAATCACCAATTCCCATTGTTACGTTTATTATGTATGACATTTTATCCTAATGCTGGAGCGAGACATAGCTCAAAGTGTTTGTACATTTTTGTCCTTGAAGACTACAAAGTACTACAAAACTTTTCGCAGCTACATAAAGTCCCTGGCCACACCACATGATCATTGAAATGAAGCTACCTGTCTTGCTATCGTTGTGGCTCCGGCATGAAGGAGCATATTTTTGAAATATAACGAGCTCAAAATAGGGTAAGGAAAAACTGTACTACAAAAATTCACTTTTATCTTTTGACATACAGAAAGGTCACATATTTATTACGTAAAATGAATTTCTTCCGCATAGCATCCAGTAATGTTAATTCAATTTGATGACGTATTCTTCGCCGTTAAATAGTGTATACAAGCTTTAGATATTATATTTTGATTAAGCGAATTGTCATGCAAGGAATAAACGTATAATGCCGGAACCAGATATAGCTTCATTTGAATGATCATTTCAATGATCATGTAGTGTGACCGGTGACTTTGTGTAAATCTTCAAATACTTAATTTTGTAATACATGAATCAAACCTTTTCATTTGATATCCCATTCATATATATTAGCTTTCTATCGTTTATTTGAGTTCCCCACTTAACTATCGCTAACATAGAAGGGTTCTGTATGTGGTACACAATAAAATTATTTTTTAAATAACTTCAAAAATTGTAGTCCGATTTCGCTCAAAACAATTTTCTTAGTGACTTTTTAGCATGTGCTATCAACATTGAAAATTTCAAGTCTCTACATCTAATAGTTTGCAAATCTATGCAAGGGCACTTTGTGGGCGGACAAACGGACCGGAATAATACTAGGTAAACGAACAAGTTCCTACCTGCAGTGCAACCTCGGTCCATGACAGTGACGGTAGTCGGTAAGCGCTATTCTGCACGAATCAGCCTTGGCTTTGGCAGGCCACAAGTAGTGCCGCTGTCTGGTCGCGCGACCCTCGCCGCACGTCACGCTACAAGGCCCCCACGGACCCCAAGAGTTGGTGGCACACGCACCGCCAGCCCCCCCGACTACACTCTCCGGTGGTAATTCGCCATTTGCTTCTAAAACACATTCCTTGCACTTTAGAATTATTACGGTATTCTAATCTCTTTAATCGAAAAATATTTATTAATGACATTCAAAATAAATGTTATCAACAATATCTTTTCGCTTACGTAACGATATTGTAATTTCAGGCATTATAGATATAAACCTTTTCCTTGACTCGCAATATTTATTGGTGAAAACCACATAAAACTCCGTTGTGTAGTTTAAAAGATCTGCACGTACAACGCTCGGAAGCGACTTAATTTTGTACTATGTAATGATAAAAACTAACACTCTATATATTTCCTTCTTACCAAAGTGTTTAACCCGTTACTCATTCCAGGGTGTGCTTAGAGAGCTAGAGCAGAAGAAACCACAGTTGGACGAGTTACTTCACACAGCTGAAAGTCTCAAAGGCACCGAAAACCGACAGCAACTTCACGGCAAAGGTAAGTTTATATATATATATATTCAAGTGCGCTCTGCACCTCATAGTCCAAGGCCAGTGAATGAATCTTTTTGCAGCCATTTAAATTGCGCGCCCTGCAATAGGATTTTTCTCATAAAATAATAATAATAAGATTTTATTAATTCAAAGAGTATACAAAGTAACAATAAAGAATAAGGCACTGTATCCCACACTATGATTCCGTGTTGTGGGCTCCAGTCTCTTTAGTCATAGTCGTTTCCGTCCTATAACACAGGCATTAAGTTGTCTACGTTAGGAACAGACGTCCGTGTGTCATATAGTCCTATATATTTATTTATTATTTATTTATATACACTTTTTTAATTCTTTGTGCAACGACATATTCGCGACAATTAATATATGATTAATAATAGATGTTATTTAGTAAAGCACCATCTGTTAGCAACCTTCGAAGAAATAAGATTGATCACCATCACTATGATGAAGACTAATAGAAGGATATCATTATAAGATCAGATCAGATCGGAAAGGTAACACGGGCAGTGGAGGTGAGTGTTCCTGTACACGTTAAAGGGATCCCTCAAACCTACACTTGGGTTACAAGTCCCAGGCACAGCCCTAGATCCTTCCTCTGCAGTACGATGGACGCGATACACGCACTGTCAATCCAAGGAGCATTGCTAAGAAATCCGTCTTTTTTAGATTTCAACTTCAAGTGCTGTGTGAATTCATCAAGTTATGGAAGATAGCAAATGAACCAATTAATATTATAGAAGTACGCCCACTGATGAGTCTTCACCAATTCTGATGTGCTTTTATATACATACAGTGATACATTTTTATAGTGAAATGTATACATGTGTGTATAAATCGTTTGGCATTCTTTAGACTCTGACACTCTCTCTCTATCTGATGAATCAACTATGTAAATAACTGCATGACATTCGGCATAATACTGAAAAGATATTTTCAGTAAGCAATTTCAACATTTGTTTTTATTCTTAATTAACCACAATTTTGTCTTCTAAATAATTGAGCAATATAATACAACAATATAAAATAATACAATTTTTTCTATTAAAATATGTGTCTTATGTATAAATAAACTTTTTGAAACTAGTCAAACATACTTCCGACGTAAGTCTATGCACCTCCAAAAAATTAAAAAACACCTTAACAGCAGTGTTCCAAACATAAATTGGAATATATAAATTGAGGAGGTTGTAGCACATCAAGTGGCCAGCATTTAAGTCGATTGCTAGGTTAAGTAGCTGTTGCCCCAACCGGTTGGTAGATTGGTGAACCATTCTAACATTGGTTATCTTAATTCACCTCTTAGCCACATTCTCAGCAATCTAAGCAGAATGTGGCACTAGACTAGGGTAATGCAAGGAAGATAAGGAAGTTATACAATAAATTGATACAATAATATATAATGACAACTATATTTCAGTGTACATGAGTAGAACATTCTATGGCAAAGCTACATTTTTTGGGGACAGAACGTGCACTTTTCCTCTGGGAAGTTATTACTTGAGAAATTTTTAAAGCATTATTAAACTTACTGGGGTCTTTGATTTGGGGGATTTCACTTATCCGCTTTTTAACATTTTTAATGATAAATTTCTTCTGATTTTAAAATTTAATACATAAATAACTTTAATATCAAATCAGACAAAAATAACTAAATACAGAACTATATTATATTAATAGTGCCTGACAAGCGAAGGTATTTTGGTAAGTCGTACAGTATTCAAATTTATTTTGGCAATCGAAAATGATATCCAAAATAATTAATTAAGGGTTGAGATCTATTGTAGTCCTTTTTTTAATAAGCCCGTTGTGTTCTGCAGCTTGGCAAAGGCCTTCCCCTTTGCGGTCCACTTTCCTCATTCTTGGGCCAATCTCATCTACAACTTCCCCACAAAGGCATCCAAATCATCGTATCACCTCTTCCCCGGCCCGCCGGGTCGTCGGCGGTTGGGATATTGGCCCACATTTGCGAATCCATTCGAACCTCGTGCCCAACCCATTCCCACTTCAGCTTTGCTGACTTCTACCCTACATCCATTACTCCTATGATGGAACGCATCCCCGGTGTTTTTTTTTTCTTCACGTGTGTCCTAAAGTCCACAACCAAGTGGTGCTCCAGAAACTTCTTACCTCGCACAATCCCTTTATAAAATCTGTTACCAGTTTCGTTTTCCAAGCCGAGACTACTTAGGGACCATCAAGAAAGGACCATACTCACTCCCCAAAGGCTGGTAACACATTCATGAGCCCTCTGGTGTTGCAGTTGTCCATGGGCGTCAGTAGTCACAAAAGTGAATGCAGCCAGCCTCTTTGGCCCTTGGTGTATAAAATAAATAAAAAAGGTAGCACACACATAAATATTGGATTTTTTGAAGACGGGACACAGGTGTGATTGTACAGTTTGTTGTAAAGTTATAGTTGAGTGATTTTGAAAAGCATCTGATTGAATGACAATGAGAAAGAAGTGCTCTGAAAGAAATATTACCTAACAAAATTTAAACTAAAAACTGATAAGGATCAAGCAAACAAGGCAGTCTTGCTTCTAAGTAATCTTTGCATAAAGTTTAAGAGACAGAGAACTGTGGAAATTAGTGAAGTTAGACACGCCTTTATAATACCAAAAAAAATATATTAATACTTTTTTCTAGTCAACATAAAATAGGAACAATAATTTAAAATTATTTGTTATTTTTGTATATAAACCTAGAACAAAAAATAAGTGCAATATCGCATATATCATGAGGAGTGTTTGGAGGAATTGTTCGGACTCATACTGACTGCTGAATTTCACCACAGGATATAGGTTCAGAATTTGAAATTCCACCCTCCTCACCTCGATCTCCTAACGTCCACAACCGTGCGTTCTTCTAGAAAGTTCTTGCCTCGCGCAGCTCAGTTACCAGCTTCAACATTTCTGAACGGATACCACTTAGGTACCCTCAAGAAAAGAGCACACTCATTTGTCAAAAGACGGCAACGCATCTGCGAGCCCTCTGGTGTTGTAGTTGTCCATGAGCGTCAGTAGTCACTTAGGTGAACCGACTGTCCGTTTGCCCCTTGTCTTATAAAAAAAGAAACTCATTAAATAAGTAAAACGCTTAGCAATGGTCACTTGTTACATGTGATACACTCGGTAAAGGTACACATTATATACATAAAACACTTAGCAAAGGTACACACTAAATGTTGGAAACGCTATAAAAATATTAGAACACAACTAACACGATACACTCAACCAGAAAAATACAAATACGAGACTGCGAAACGAGTTCCGTAAATAATTCTAACAGTTTAGATTCAGTTCATACACAAAATGTGGGCTACACACGGAATACTTGTCGGAAAAAAATCACCTATGAAAATTTCCATTTAAAAGTTCATATATCATATTTAATGTGAATTTTCAATAATTCTAACGTGTAAAAAAAACAAAACGCAGTTTTATTATCCGGCAAATCATAATGAAAACTCTAAAAGCTACTGCAACGTGTAAAAAACGTAGTTTTCTCAATATACTGTGGGCAGGGCGTCCGGCATTGGGTACATATTTTACATACATATCCGACGATTTATTAACGCTGTGGAAACGTGCAAAATATATCCACGCTTAATATTAAACTGACCGATTAAGTTATAGGTCTAATCATACAGAGAGTTTCGCTTTAACATCGTCTATCTACCAATCTAAATTAATAAGAATTATTTCGATATCTCCATCCAACACAGAGATACAGCTATTTTTGTCTTTTTAACAGAAAACTATTCCGTTAATAAATAATTAAATATCGTTAAAATAACTTTTCAATGTCATTAATCACATACATATGTATATTGAAGTTTCATTAATCCCATATCTATTACTATAACGACATTTCTATCGAATTGTAAGCGGATTAGGCAGCATTTATAAATTAGGTCAGTTTATTATTAAGCGTGAGATATGTTCTCCAACACATGTTACCGAGGGCAACGCCTCCGGAGAAGCATTTGGTAAATATTTTAGGTTTACGACAAAGATTTAAAAATGAAAATCGAGAAATTGACTAACACTTCGGAAACGTGCAATTATATCCACCTATATTATACAAAATATACTGGTATTGACGGCAGTGCGTCCGACGACGCATTAAATAAAAATTACAAATCGAGCGCTTTATAAGCGCTCTGGAAACGTGCCAAATATACTCACGTATGTTCTACAACATACTGTGTTACCGAGGGCGGTGCGTCCGGCGAAGCATTTGGTAAATATTTGAGCAATTCACATTTTACAATTTACACCATACGAAGATGTCTGAACGTTACGTTCTATCGGATGGAAAGGAATTTGTAATTACACACGTTCGGGCTGGGATCCCAAACAATTGTAACACATAGAATCAGGCGTTAGCTTGCGGATATTAATGGTAAACCGAAAAATCCAAATTGCTTTGTTATTCGTAAAGTCTTCACTGAAATCAAATTATACTTATTACAATTGTTATCTGTTTATTTTAGTAATCAATGCTAGTTTTAAGTTATCTCTCAGTAAGTTATCCATGTTCTTGTAGCGAAATAAATTTAAAGAGAATGTATAGAGCCTCAATAGCTCAACGATATAAGGTATGGACTGAAATACACAAGCCAAACCCCACCGCCGTTGGGGTTTTGTCGCGCCCACTCCTAATACAAGCTAAAAAGGGAATATTAGACATACCTAAAAAGTATTCCTAATATTCTTTAAAAAAAATAACCATTTATTGTGACAAATCTTCCTTCTAATGCTGTCCAGGTATGAAATTCATTTTTGCAAGGCACATCCAAATAAAAAAAGTGCAATTTTTTTTCCTGTGTCTGGCAATGAAGGTCGCATATTAACGCAAGATTTCATCATATTATAAAATATATGGGGTGTGTGATAGATAGTAACTAAACTGTCATGATAAATTAGTTTTTGAAGTACCAGGGGCGCATCGATCCCAGGAGCTTCCGGTCTAAAACTTGTTACATCATTACGTCGAAAGTGATATAAATTATCCAAGTTTCCAAAGGTTATCTGCAGTCAAGCAGTAATGGCCCAGTTGTTACAACAAAAACTAGAGAGGGAGGCACATAACTTTATTTTACACATAAAATATATATACAGGCGTAAGCACTTACATCGTAAAGATATACTTTCGGTCTTGAATAGTTTAAAAGACGATACTAATAGACACTGATTAACACAAACTGCTGAACAACCGCAAACTACTAGCAACAAGGGTCGTAACATTTCAATCAAAGTACTCGCATGCATTATTCAGAAGGCGTCACTGGGCGCAGTAATTGAAATGCGTCAAACCGGCCGCGCGGGCTCTTCGATGCTAATCGCGCTGACACCTCGCATAAATCAGTGTAAGCCGTACTGAATTATATTATTACTACGTAAAGACATTCAGTGTAACTCTATTAAAAGAATGGTTTGTTTACATTGAAAATTACATAACAATTTACCCTTATAGTGGTAAACTGGGAAGCAATCTTAATAAATGGATAGAAAGATCAAAACATGGAGCAAAATGACACCAAATCCTTTCGTTCTGTAATAATTAAAGGCACGGTATCAGTAGAACAACCACAAAGAAGTTATAACGAAGGTTCGTGACCTTTCAATCAAATTACTCGCATGCGTCGTTCAGAAGGCGTCACTGGACGCAGTAATTGAAATGTGTCATTCGTGAGAGCTCTTCAATGAATTTACTGACAACTAGCATAAATAAATGCCCTTAAAACCACTGACAATAGGATAGGAGTAGACTAGAAATATGGAAGATCTCTGACCTAATAGGTTTTCCGTTAGGTTACTTTGTCTCTGTATCTCGCCTTCCGCTTCCAGCTACTTCACACAACTCTTTTAAAGTATTTTCCAATGGGAGGACCCAGTTATTTAGAGTTCCGTACTACTACAAGGAACCCTTATAATTACCCTTATAAGTTGCCCCCCCCTAGAATTTCCAAAGTATTAGACGTAGAAACTTGAAATTTTCCATGTTGATAGAAAATGCAAAAAAATCATTGGAAAAATTATTGTGAACGAAATAGGTCAACAACTTTTGAAGTTATTTATCAAATACGTTTATAGCGTATCAGATACCAGAACCCTTCTATATAAGCGTGCCTTGACACGCTTTTGGCCATTTTTTTTAATTTTACTCTTGGCTATCACTATTACTGTAGCTACTGATAGAACATTGCTAGTTGGTTTATCGCTTTTTTGAGAATGAAGGCTGACTTCCGCCTTTTTTTTTTGGTTTTGTAAACGACGTTATTTTCTGGTTCGGCGTTGTCTTATTGTTCTTGACATCTGCACCCTTCTAGATCAAGCCATGACATTAGTTAAATTTTCAATATTGTGTACTTACATTAAAAATATATAAGGATATTATAGAGTTATGAATTTCAACCACAAACAACCAAAAAAATAAATTATTTTAAGATTATTATAATTTTAAGATCATAAATTTAATCACAAATAACTAAAAATACTGAACTCATAAACAAAGGGGCACTTCTATTATTCAAAACAATGAATTGATATGGAATCAACAATGTCACGAGACACAAATAATAGGTCCTATCGGTAACAAGCGCGGAGAAAGAATGAATCCGCTCGCAGAGTGCTTTGTTGTTTTTATAGACTACCCCCTCCATGACAGCTGTCATACTACCTTGCCTACGCGATCGTGTGACGTCACGTGACCACGCCTCTCGCATAGTCGTTTTATTCTAAGTATAGTGAATCAATTTGAAATTAATTTCCACTAGTGATACAAATTCGCGTGCTACGTTCGTGAAAATTGAATCAAATTAGTGCACTAAAATTAGTTTGCTAAGACGTCAGTCGCGTGCAGCAGTTCACGTGAAGACTTCCACTTATACAAATTTACGTAAATGTGATACACCGCAACTTAACGCCGATCTTATGTGAGAAAGAGGTACCGGTACCCAGATGGGCCTAACCAATTCGGCTGCAGGCCAAAAGGTGTACAAGCGTGTTAGAGTTTGACTCGTAGTGCCAATATATTGGTCTCATTTTAAAATAAGAGACCATTAAAGTTGGTATACGAGTAGGCGATTTGTTTTTTATAATTGACCACAGCGGACACGTGTAGTACCAAAAAATCTTGCAGATTGATTATCATCTTTTCACCTGTTTCTTTCAGTATTGTATACTAAATATAATACTGTATAATAAATGCTGATAGTACTTAATCCGAGAGTGGAGACCTGGAGACTTGTAATACGGGTTTCTCATACCTACAACAAGCTCCAGCTATCCACAAACACTTACATATGTCTCATGTAACAAACTGTACTTGTTACGGACAGATGATATGCGAAGAGGGACATAGCGACGTCTTTGATCGGGGACGTCAGCAGTCCAACTAAGTGTGACTGGCACTAGTGTGCAAAGTGAGCGAGATAGCTATCTCCCGCTAAAGCGAGACAGAGATAGTGCTATCTCGCTCACGTAAACACAGATCGTTTACTCGTTTACGGCGTACACTAGTGTCGGCCTCACACGGACGTCTGTTCCTAAGGTAGACGACTTAATGTCTGTGTTATAGGTAACAGACGCCTATCATATACAAATATTTTTTCGTAGAAGTATATAAATACATACAAATAGATAATACACCCAGACTCGAGGCGGGAATCAAACCCACGACCCCCGGAACGAAAGGCAGGGTCACTGCTCGCTGTGTTAACGGGCCAGCCAAAAAACCTAAGAGCTAATTATTGATTTCATTTGATTTGATGATATCTAATAAAAGTAATTGACCGATTACGCTGAAAAAAAAATTCCTAATAAGCTTTTTGCATGTCTTATGAACATGAAAAATTAGTGTCTATGTCTAAGAGACGGATGGACTGATGAATAGAGCGAAACTATACTATAGGAGGACTATGGAACCCTATGATTTATCACCGGATAAAGGCGAAGTCAAAAATGTTTTATTAATATAGACTTTACAGTACTTATGAACGCCATGTGTTTAATAATTATTATTTTAATATTATTATATTAATTGGCGATAAATTTGACAGTTGAAAAGGTAAGTTTTGAAGGGTTCCACAGCGTCCTGCACTAAGAAGAGCCCACAACAAAATCAGTCCGGTAATTTTTTATTATCACATGATATCGGTTTTCAGCAACTGACATCCGACGAAATTTAAGTAAATTAAATTACTTTGCATGAATTCGTGAAAAAAAACGAGAGAGAACCTGTGCAATGTGCTTACACCGCCATCAAAGCACAGCGCCGCACTAATTTTCTGTTGTGCCTCGTACGTTTCGCTCCGAATTTGAAGAATTATCAGAAGATATCTCTTCTAAAACCGAAGAATAATAGAGATAGACTCTACAAAGGAATAAACTATTAAACTCTATTTTACGAATAGTTATTTATTTTTAGAGTCACAGTAGCTCGTAGCTCAACGGTAGAGGTTATGAAGTGAAATTCGCAAGATATCCCGTTCAAACTCTGTCCTGACGCTGCTAGGGTATTATAGCATCGACCCTCTAACACAAGATTTTAATTTAAACTTAATATTAAGCATACCTAAAAAGTATTGCCAATAATCTTAAAAAACAAGTTTTCTCGCTTAATAATATTGAAATGGCCTTGTTCACAGAGCAAGGTGTGAGAGTATACCACAATTGCATCCATATCAAAGATAGATTTCTATGTACATATGTATAATGTCTTTTGGCTTACCGATATGTACTGATTGGCATTCGCTTAATTATCATAAGCGGGTGGACAGACGGACGGACAAACAGAGCGAAACCATAAGCACTACGGAACCCTAATGAATAAGAACTCTGTGTGGCGGATATGAAGTTACAATTTATTGAATGTTGCCTATATCACCTCTACCGCAATTGGGAAAGAAGACATGAGGTTGAGTAAAATCTGTATGTTTAAAAATCAATGGCTGCTCGTTAATATCCCTAAAACTCTAAATCGGCCGCGTTTAAAAGAAATGATAGAAATAGAAATTAATCTAGAATATTGAAAAATACTATAAAATGCTGAATTTTAGAATTAATTTGGAATACTTGCAATAGATGGAGTTAGTAGTTAGTACCAAATTCCGTCTTAAGTGCCATGTAAAATTATTATTTCATAAAACATTCTAGCCATTATCGCAATTTATGGAAAACACAGGACATTGCGTGGTGACACAAAACATGTTCAAAAAATTCTTCTAATATAAATAAATATGGATAAAAACTTGTCTAAATCTGCTATTACCAGAAGAGCAAGCACATTCCGGCAAGACAACGTCTGTCGGGTCCGTTAAAAATATATAATATACCTTTATCACAGGGCCCCTCATTGCAGGACTGCATTGCGTCCAGCACTAACTCCACAGAAGTTATATATTATTTAATAATCTCGCTTCGTTAGTTTACAATCTACCGAAAAATTATACATTAACTTGTAAGAAATATATACAGGACGAGTTACGGAAGTGTGATCGGACGGGGCGAACGGGAGTTTATGTATGTTCGTTATACAGTGTCTCATGTATAGTTTAAAGGCGTGGATGAAAGAGGAGTCGTGGCCGGGTTCAAGGTGAGCTGAAATGGGGGGGAGTGTCGGAGTCGGGGTGGATATCGATAGATCCACGTTAATCAATGTTAGCCGACGTTAATCGACATTAATCAATGTTAGCCGACGTTAATCGACATTAATCAATGTTAGCCCACGTTAATCGATATTAATCAATGTTAATCGACGTTAATCGCCGTGAATTGACGTGAATCTATTGTATTATTATAGTGAAGAAGTATTACTTCAATAGGCGTGGACTAAAAAGCATACTTTTTATTTTATTTATTTGTATTTCAGTATTAGCTGTCAAAATTAAATGGTCTCAATGATGAAATCTTATTGTATTTTAACTAGTTAGGATATTTCTAACCTGTGGTACTGGGCAGTGTGGCAAACTTGTTTCTGCCGAGCCATCTCGACATCTGGTCGCGGAATTAACAAGGCTATATATAAATTTTCACATTATAGTTTATGTAACACTAGGTGTTAATTTATTTTATTAGAAAAAATCTTTTAGTTGCTAACAAGCCAACACAAATATTTAAAACCGGGTATGAGTGGAACAGATGCGTTTACCCGGCACATCCGGTCGTCTTGCAAGACGTAATTGATTGCCAAAAGCTACAACTTTGATTGGGCGCCGCTGAATTGAGCTTAATCCTCCCATACAACCTTTACTAACTTGCCTAACTGCATGACGGACTTTCAACCGTATACGGGAACATACATTAGATAGTCTGGATAGCATATTTACAAACTAGATTTTACCAGCGGATTCGTTCGCGTTTATGTATGTACTTATCTAGACACGTTAGGCACCGACACCTCTGTATGTTCATGTTTTCACTTCTGTTAGCACGCCTAGAGTACACTGTTTGTTATTACAATTGTTATATAGCATTACAAATATTATATATCTTAAAATTTTAAAGATCAGGTCAATGCCCTTCTTCATGTACTCTACTTTATATTCAATTACAAATAAATATATACAGGACTATATGACACACGGACGTCTGTTCCTAAGGTAGACAACTTAATGCCTGTGTTATCTCGTACCAAATAGCTACAAAGAAATATAGATAGCTACAAAATTTATAAAATAAATATGCTTTGTGCTAAAACACTACATGAATAACACATGTCTTTATTTGTTCACTCACACACATTTTGTGCTTACTTATAAATATATTCGATATATATTTTTATCGCTACGTATTATTTATTGCTTTGACAAAACCATTACTCATTTGAGATCATTAGCTAAATAGTTTAATAGTAATTTAAGCAAATATAATCAACTTCATCTCACTTAAGCCACACTTGTATTCCACGTTAATTTTACTTTAAAGGGATGAATTATACACATAGGAACTTGTTTGGATTAATTTTACTTTTTGTAACTTCTTTATCCAGAAACAGAATTATAATAAAGGTAGGGGGACTAAGTATTTTTATTAAGTTAAGTAAGTTTGCTCCCACTGGGTGGATCTCCTTTATCTGTCAGTACCTCTTTCTCACATGAGATCAGCGTGAAGTGGCGGCAATGTTGTCACGTCAAGTGATGGTGTTGTTGTTGCGTTTCGTTCGGGTGGACTAATCTTTCCAAATCATAATAGTGAGTACGTAGATGATTAATAAAAATTAAATTAAAATCTATCTATTATTTTAAAATTATTCTGAACGAAATCGGACAACAACTTTTGAAGTTATTTAACAAATACGTTTATAGCGTATCAGATACTGAACCCTTCTATGCGTGTCTTGACACGCTCTTGTCCATTCTTTATTTGAAGCCGATTGAACATTTAAATATGTTATATATTATGAAAATAATTGAGTAGGTCAGAGTGGTAGGCACGTTTGTCGGACTATTCGCTTAGTATGCCTCTATAGTTCAATGCTTATGGAAGCTCTATGTAATACGGTGCATGGTTCAATTTCCGACTGCACTAATCTATAATCTTATATAAGCTTTACGCTTAGTATAGGAGGAAAGTAGTAAATATTAGCCATATATAAAATATCTTATTGATTCGATGGTAAATACATTGTTGTTTTTTTTTTTTCAATTATATAGTTGCAGCCCAGAACGCAGCCACATTGACCGCTTAGAAGCAATCGTTAAGTCCTCCTGCAGGTGTAGGGTCACGCACGGCATGATGTGAGGTGTAACATGGACTGAGTCACACCGCGGAGACAGTCCAAATTGATGTTGTTTACGAAGTATTCTTACTTACTATAACAGCACGGAGACCCAAACCGGATCTCGGTCTCGGAAAAAAAGAGATGTGTGGAGAAAAGCCAGCCAGATTGTGACCCCAACAATATGTGGCTACAAGTGCCATTTTTCTGTGGACACGCTGCCGAGTGCTGGTAAGTCATAAAGTACTAAAGTCGAATAAAAATACATGTATAAAAAATTCTCTATGGATTATGAGTTATTGAATTGTAAAGTTTCTAATTTAAATCTATGCTAAAAGTAATAATAATTGATAGAATCAAGCGTAAATTTGTGGAAATCCATGACATGCTTCATAAACTAAACTAGTTTGTCATTCGCACATTCGAGCAAAGTAGTTTAGTTTTTCATGCAAAAACAGATAAAATTAATTGTTCAACTATTTTATAAAAACGTTAAGTTTTTATGCGTGTGTATGTTTTGGGTAATCTGTAATTGTACTGATCCGATTTTTAAATGTTCTTTCGCTGTTAGAAAGTTATATTATCCCTGAGTGCTTTATCCTATTTTTTTTCTTGTGGAATAAATATACTTCAATTGCAAATGTGCAAATCTGGGATGGTTGGCTATCTACCCTGTGAATAAAAATGGCATTTGAAGTGATTTTTACCTTTGTTGAAAGCCTTATCGTCAGATTTTGCTCTGGTTTTGGAGAAATGTATTAAGGCTAAAGCGTGTGTACTTGTGTACAGGCTGTAGGTGTGTCCGATGATCGTCGATCATCGTCGTCGTCGTCTTCATCATATTGTTTTCGCAACAGATACATTAAACATTTTGTTTATTTGTCGATGTTGTGTTTGATTGTGTTCACTTGGAGACTTTATTTTTTCAGAGCTTCAAGGAACCGCAGACTTCAGTATTTGGTATTAATTTCAAATTTTTAGGTCTTCCACTTCCTGAGAAAAAGGGTCTTGACAGACAGACAGACTAACAACCAAGTGATCCTACAAGGGTTCCTTTTTTCTTTTTGAGGTACGGAACCCTATAAACACGAAAATCATTTAAAAGTGACCAAATGCTAAAATATATTAATTTTTTTTTGAACTTTCCGTCGCTCCTCCTTAAAAATCGCAAAACGTTTAATATCCAAAAAAAATATCCAACATTTTAAAAAATTAAAGCAATAATTTGAATTTGAATCCTAATATTATAACAAGGGTATTGTCATAAATAAGAGTCCAATTCTCTCCTAGTGTACTCTTTAATCATTTTGTTAACGGAAGAAAAACACAATAATAAGAAATATAACACAGGAGCGCAGGCGTCGCGTGCGAACTCCCGGGACGAGTGATATTAGTAGTGAGATTGTGGGGGATGACGTCTGACGGCGGTCGGTCGTCTTAACTCGCTCCACAGCCACATCCTCTGCAATTTATAAGAAGACCCTGGTAACAGGGATAACGCTAATAAGAAGCAGTTTTAGAAACGCAGTGTTGTATGGAAACTGGCTGTTATTTCGATAGCTGCTAACTGTCCATTAATTAACAATTACTGATCAGAAGTTTGACTTAAACTGAAATATACATCGCGGTCTGTGAACTCTAACAATTGCATACCTGGTTTTAGATGGAATCACAATGTTTACGAGCACCTTGCTTTTATTTCGAAAGCTGCTAATTGTCCATTTGCGGGCAGTCGCGCGTGCTGCGCGAAAACAGAATTTTCTCGTTACTATTTTTAATTCAATTCTTCCGAACAAAGCAGCCATTGCATTTTTCGCTGCACGCTACGTGTTTTGTTGGGGGAGCGAATGTCTATAAAGTAAAGGACGAAACATTTTAATTTCCTATCGTCTTCTTTTACGCTGGGTATTAGTGGTTGCTACGGAGCTTTTCTTTGTCCTTTGTCGTGACGTCATGTTGCTTCTTTTGTTGTTAATGGCTGTGATATTTCATGTAAACAGGAAGCTTTCTAGATGGAACATATTATAAAACTATTCCTGTTCATTTCATTGTGACGAGTTTGTATTTAGTTCAAAGGGTCTAATACGAACTTTTCGAATCGTTCGAAGTAGACAAGTCGATTCTATTTACGATGAAAATGTTCATGCTAGGAGCCCAGGAGGAAACTCTTAATTGTGGCACGGTTTTAATCAATCATAATGCAACCAGCGTTGATGCTAAGAAGGTTAATGTGTGGGCCCATTTTCATCCGGAATAAAGTAGACTCGTCGACTTACTACGGATCGAATGATACGTGTTGGACCCTCAGTCAAAGTGCATGTCTTCATTTAAAATGGTAGTTAGTGTGTCTATCCATTTCTCTATCCGGTAGAGTACGACCTTTAGGCTTATTTGATAGAGTCTACTAGATTAGCGTTAATCTCTACTGGTAATGTCAATAGCCCTTAGGATCAGGGATTAAATCGGGTTCTTACGCATTCAGTCCACCCTTTTCTACTGGTAAGCCATTAAGGCTTTCTCTACCTAGAGGACCTCCATAGCGCCACCGCTATGTGGACTACATAGCAAAGAAAACAGAGAGAGTCAGAGGAAAAATACTTCAATGGTTCCAGCCGTTCTCAAGTTATGGCGCGACCAAGGGAAATAAAAATGAATGCCATTTTTCTATATTTACATTAATATTTTCTAAAACTGTATTGTTGCAGTGGTGGGAGAGATACAGGTTGTGGTTTTATGCGGGAGAGAAATAGGAAGGGGTGATAAATCATATACTCGTTAGTGTGCAGTGCCAAGATGGAAGCTGTTGGAGATATAATATATTTGTGGTGCTCGAGGAAAGAAACTGCAATGTTTTGGAGCCATTAAAGTAGAACTATTAGAAATCTAAATTAATACTCTATTACACACTCTCACTAATTTGCACACACACTTACACATTATACGCACCTCTAGTCTCACACACACATATACAATTTACACATACCCTTCAAAATTTGACACATACGCATCCATAATCTCACAATTAGTTTTTAGAGAGACGGGTAGTGGTTTTATGTGGGAGAGAAATAGCTTCGCTTCACACCACTTTGCTCTATCTTGTAAATCAGTTTCCGATAGCTATCCCAGCTATCAGAAATCCTCAAGTCCTTTAGCACTACCTCTTTTCACCTTGTTTTGGTCCGCCTCCAGGTCTTCGCCCAGGGATGTAAGATGGAAGTTGTAGTACTAAGTTGCCTACATAGGTGGCGTCATTCCGACGTGGCCGTACCACCACACTCTACCTAGATGTCCAAAAGAGATAACATATTTGTATGACCCTGTTCATTGTTACATACTATACATAATAATGTTTTTTTCTTTTGTCATATCAAAGATAATGATTTTATATTGGCAAAGTATTTGTTTCTTTTTTTTAATTGTGTTTGTGTGCTTACTTTAATCGTTTAATACAATAAAATATATTTTATAATATACGATATTTTTTTTGTATTAATGACAATCAGCGTGTAAAAATCCTGATGATTCCTATGGACCTTTCACAAATTTTAATAGCCTCATTAGCTCAGCGGCATAAGGTATGGACCGAAATCCGCAAGGTACCCGGTTCAAACCCCACCGCCGTTGGGGTATTGACGCACCCACTCCCAATACAAGCTATTAATTTAAGCTTAGTAGGAGGGGAAAAGGGAATATTAGACATACCTAAATGGTAAGCTAATATTCTTTAAAAAAAAAAAAAAGATTCCACTCTTATTTCTCAAAGTTCGTCAACTTTACCTCACATCATGTTCTTCTTCTTCCTAGCGTTATCCCGGTCTAGTAACAGGGTCTGCCTGGATTGCAGTTGATGTGGTTGTGAGGCCAGTTAAGATGGTGGGTGGCCATTTGACATTATCCCCGGAATCTCTAAATCTCACGACTAATGTTGCTCTGTTACAATAATCGGGAGCCACTGTTTTACGTACCTTTTGCCTCACCTCATATTTTGTTATTGCGAATAATATAAGGTAGAAAAAAAGGGTATGTTAAATGAAAATTATACATTTTCCACGCAAAATATTTAGTATGTCTGTATCGGAAGCCCTGAGGTGCTTGGCTTCATGTATTATGCATAGTTTCAATTGTCTACTCTTGCAGTTTGAAATTCAGACTGTAGTTTCTTCAAGAAATAGTCTTTATTCCTTACAATGTAACTTTTGACTTAAAGAATACTTTTGTTTGGTGTAACGCGCATTTTCGGCGTCTCGCCTCCTAGAGTTTTCAGTTGTTAAGTACAATGTTTTTGGGCATATCTTATGCTTCTTTGAATTGTATATATTTGTTTAATGTTCAAGTAACAAAGAAACCCAATAGACATTTTTAATTTAGCCTTGCATTTGGACTGGCGTAGATCAAATTGAAAAAGACCAAACAGGGAGCACCAGGTTTCAAATAAAAAAGAATCATCAAAATCGGTTCACCCAGTCAAAAGTTCTGAGGTACCAAAAAACAATTGAATTGAAAACATTGTTTTTTGAAGTCGGTTGAAAATAGGGAAGTAATTAGTCAAACGTACAGTTCAAATGATAAAAATTACACACTTAAGTGAAAGAATAAAGTTAATAGCCGAGTCCTGTCTAAACGAGCGGCCTTGCGAGGCAGCCCCGTGAGGCAAATTCGTCGGTCAGTCAGGACGTGCCTCGCCCGAGGAAAATACACGTGCTCCAAACAAAAAAACATTGCGCAGCAGATGTCCGAGGCTGCCTCATGAAGCTGGTCATTCAGTCAGGACAGGACTAATGAACAATATTGACGTTTTCTCTTTTAAGCACCAGTAAAAATAAGCTAGAGATTTCGAACAAAATGGATAATGTTTAAAATCGAAGAGTCCATCATTTGGCTGAAAAATTCGAGAGCTTTACAAACAGACTGCATTTTGCCAGTGTCGGGGCAAATAAAAGATTTTCAATTTTCAAAAGGATATCAGCTATTGGTTTGAAAACTTCGTTTTGGTAAATGTCAATGCTTTTGATTGAACAGTAAAGTCAATATAGCTTATGTTGGAGATAAATAATACAAAGACGTGGTTGCACTTTCTTCTTTATTGCTCTCAAGGACCTAAGTGAATAATCCCAGAAGTAATTAACATACTGCCTTTATGCCGGAGCTAGGCATAGCACCATTTGTATGATTATTTGAATGATCATGTAGTGTGGCCTGGGACTTAGTGTAACTGCGCAAAGTTCAACAGAACTTTGTAGACTTCAAGGGCTTGTCTTTATTCTTCTCTATTTAAAAAAGTTACTTTTTAGGTGCAGTCCTACTTTTTTAACTATTTTAGTTTCTATTGAAGATTAGTTTAGGTTCCGAAGATTATATGAGACAAGAAAATAAACACAAATTGTTGTTTGGGCTTTGATAAAGTCCAAAAGGCACCAATTTGTTAAGAAGGCAGTTTGATGAACGAGAGAATAATAGATAAACTAAAATTAAATTTTATTTAAATGTCTAAAAAATGACTGGCCCAATGGCGCAGTGGGTAGTGATCCCATAAATAATTTTAAAATTTATTTATATAGATTTATTTTATGAATAATTATTTATATTTTTTTAATTATAGAAATATTAACGCAGACACAATCCAGTTATAAATATGTAACAGCACCACAAAACATATTTAAATATAAAAGGGTCTTGGCACTTAAATTTACAGGAATTGCTATTCGTTTCAACTGTACCGTTTAGAGGATAATTTTTTTTATAATTTAAATTTACTCAAAATGGAATAAAATGTAGAAAAACTTTTTTGTATAACTCGGTCTTGCGTTATCTAGGAAATGGCTTAGGGACTATGTCACAACGCTAGGCCGCGAATCTTTTGACAAAAATTTTATTTTCTTATTTAATTTTGTAACAAAATACATTATAAGACATCGTTCAATTGCACATTATAAACTATAGAGGTTTGTCCAATATGCAAAGGTTAGTTCGCATACATTTGACAAAGAATTACAATTATTATATTCTATTTATATGTAGGCGCATAAAACAACTATCTATTCGATTTGTTCATAATCAATAATCAAATATACGTTGTGGTTCAAAATGTGGTCAAAAATGGGTCACCGATGCTATAATGACAATTTAACTTTATAGCAAAACATGATAGACCCCGCTTACGTAAATACGTGTAACTAAAGAAAATGTCGCCTTATTTATAATATTACTTTTATGTTACGTAGTTCCGATTGATGTCACTAAGTGATATAAGTCGTGAGATTGTGGGGGTTCCGGGGATGACGTCAGACGGCATTTGATTATGTTAACTCGCTTCATAGCCACAAACTGTGTAACTTAGGCAGACTCTGGTAGTAGACCGTAATAACGCTAGGTAGAAGATTATTTTCTTTCATTATTGTTATCTAAAACGAGTAAAAGTTTCGCTTTTACAGTCACAAACTATTACGAAATGTCTAAAAACGCGGGACGTATAATAATGAAATTAGGCAAGGAGGTATTTTAGAGTTAGTAGAAATCCGCTAATGAAACGATTTTTCGTTTAGGAAGATCTAAAAGCTCTTGCAAGTTTAACTTTATGGGTTATAGCAGTGGACTGAATTCCATAAGTGCTTGGTTGGAACCGTTAACTCGCTGTTCGACCCTTAGAACAAATTCATTGGACGGGAATGGAAAAAATACTGTTTTAAAAATATTGAATATTCTGAATCAATATTCTCCTTCGTTAGACACAAAATTAATTATGAATATTTAAAAAGTCGTGAACTTTGGCGAGCTGTGCTTTAAACCAGTCTTTCTAATATGCCATCATAAGAACTACTTGGCTTTAGTGTTTTCTTCTCTGCCCCCTATGAAGTGCTGGATTTATTGAAGCGCGATTCAACCAGCTGCTAGCGCCATCTAGTTCGATAAACAGTTTGTTAAGAAAACCGCCAAGATATGACAGGGTATAAGGATTTATTTTATTTTTAGAAAACACGTACAAATCATACCGAAAAAGATAAAATTTATTAAAATGAGGATGCTTTGATTGCAAGGCAGGGAGTTATTAAAATATTTTTATACATATTACAGTAAAGACCACACGATTAAGCATACTACAGGCAATGTCAGTTTTACTTTTATAAATCTTTTGCACAGTAAACATTAGATAGCGTAAAAGATATGTCAATCAAGAATTGAATTTCTATTTGTCGTCAGGAGAAACTACGACAATAGACCGTGAAGCATCGCGTACAGGTCTGAGAGCGGCAACACAATAGCCAATATAGCAAGTTGTTTGCGCATTTCTAAAGCCCGCACCGCACGTTAGCTTTAAATAGTTGAACACCAGAGTGTCGCGCGCTACTTTGAACTTAGTGTCTAACGTCACACTCATTAATCAAACCAGTATTCAAATGTTTGAAACTGTGTGGCGCTCGTATAGAGGTGCACACTGATTGTATGTTTAGAATGTGAATTCGAATGCAATGGGTAAATATCTTATTTTTTCTTTTAATTCTAATATTATTACTAGTTGACGTTTAACATTCGCTTAATGTTACTTATGTAATCTTTATGTAGAATTATATTTGTACCTATAGGTACCTGTTCTATTATATTCATAACCCTATGTTTTTCCCGTCGCCGTTCCCAGTCCCGTTCCCGTTCAGTATATTAGTAATAGATAAATAACCTAAATACCGACTGCAGCGCTATCTGCCGGGCAGATTTGTTAATTTAAACCATCCAGGGCGCCACCAAAACGCATACAAACAAATTCATTCAACTCGGTCCAGCCGTTTAGGAGGAATTCAGTGACATACACACGTACAGTAGAATATTATATATATAAATCAATTAAGAAAATGGCCGTCATTTCTATATATCTTATTTATAATATTCTAGATATAGTACTGCAGCCAACACCTGCAATCACCTACAGAGCTTTGGGGGGTATCCTTAACTTCTACGTGTTTCTGGGTCCATCACCAAGTGACGTGGTGTCACAGTACACGGAGATGATAGGAAGGCCTTTCCTGCCTCCATATTGGTCACTGGGATTCCATTTGTGCAAGTACGTTTTTTATACATATAATTTTACCAAATTAAATAAAATTACATTTAAATCCACCCCTTTTGCCGTCCATTTTTCCGGTCACTATCAGGCGTTCAAGGTTGTCCGTAGTTCAAGTGCTGCTCTACCTTCCATAAAAACAACTACGGAAACCAAAAAATACGCCGAACGTTACCGGGTCATAACTGTATCTGGTATTGACTCGAACCCAATTAAGATATCGCACTGGAGTAACCTTTGATATTTTATTAATGGTCACTTTCTAACTGGTAATGAGCTTAAAGCTAACGACTTTTTATATATACAAATAAGTGAAAATGAAGTGTCTGTACGTTGAAATAACGTTAATAAATGTTAATCAATGTATAAAATGGACTATACAAGTTTGTGTCTCCATACTCCTCCTAAACCGCTGGACAGATTTGGATTAAATTTTGTGTGTATATCCGAAGACGGACGCATGTCACGGATATAGGAGACCGTGTTACGAGACTCAAGTGGCGATGAACAGGACACTTGGCCAGATGTGGTGATGGCAGGTGGAGTAGGGCTTTAACAGAACTGTATTGTAGCCAATAAACCTGATATAGTGTTGGTAGATCGATCAGCGCGCCGGGCAATGATTGTTGATATAACTGTCGTGTGTAGTAAGTTAAAGAACTGGTATGATCGGCTGCATATCTGAAAACAAAACAAATATTACAATTTTTAGGGTTTCGTAGTCCGTACCTCCAAAACAAAATAAGGAGCTTATAGTATCACTTCGTTGTCAAACTGTTTGTCAAGACCCTTCTACTCTGAAACGCGTTCAGATATAAAGATTCCAGATACTGTGGTCTGCTGTCGCTTATGACTGTCAATGAATGAACCCTCTGAATCAACACAATCAAAAGATATGTTACGTAAATGATTATATAAGATACAATTATTTACGTTCGTTACTTCTATCTCTATTAACGTTCATTAATATCTTATATTTTCATTTCCCCAGCATTTCTCATACTAGTACATACGCATTGGGAATCAGAATCTAAAGGGTACTTCCCGTTAACTTCATGTTGACGATCATGAAATCATAAAGGGTAAACTTTATATTGCATGCTTATAAGCAGAATTTGGATGTACCTATTAGCTTTAAGATTTTGTGTTACCCAAGTTCGCAATAAATAAATTTGAATTTGAAACTTGAAATTATCAAAATACATAAGGTTACATTATAAATAATTCAATATGGTGGTTAAGTATTCTTAAGTTTTCTTCCCTTATCTCCTTATTTCACGCTGTCTAAATATTCTAAGAAGGTTTTTCGCTTCATATTTTCGTTGGCGCAGTGGGTAGTGATCCTGCCTTCTGCTCCGGAGGTCGAGGGTTCGATTCCCACCTCGAGTCTGGGTGTATTATCTGTATGTATGTATTTATATATTTCTAAAAAAATAATATTTGTGTATAACAGGCGTCTGTTACCTATAACACAGACATTAAGTTGTTTACGTTAGGAACATCCGTGTGTCATATAGTCCTGCATATATTTATTTATTTAAATTACAGCTTAAGCATATTTATATAGCATAAACCGACTATAATAGTCAATTTAAGCTATGTAAATACAAACTATAAGGGCTACAATTGGTTTTTCTTTTTTCTTTTTATTATTAATATTTAATATTGTGAGTGTGTGGAATTACTAAACGCCTCCAGTACTTTTACCCTAAATTTGAATTTACTGCTTTTGCATTTAGAATATCTGATAATGATAGTAATAATAAATATATACAGGATTATATGACACACGGACGTCTGTTCATAAGGTAGACAACTTAATGCCTGTGTTATAGGTAACAGCCGCCTGTTATACGGAAATATATATTTTTTTACAATGCATTTTTCAAGTTCAACAGGAAGTACCCTGTAGGTTTTGATTCCGTTTACGAATGTACCTGCATGTGAAGTGCGACATAAATAGTATATCTTTGGATTGCGCACACTTAGGGACTTGATTTTTTTACAGTTTCAAGGGACGGCAGACCTCAGTATTCAGTATAAATTTTAACTTTATAAGTCCACGTATTCCTGAGAAAAAGGCTCTTGACAGATACAGACGGACAGACGGACATCAAAGTGATCGTATAAGGGTCTTTTTTTCTTTTCTTTTAGGTACGGAACCCTAAAAGCAATAGAACTCCGAGAAGTAACAGTTTTAACAACTAGTTTAAAATTGTTAACGTGCTTCCTTGAAATTCCTTGATGAACTACTTACTCCTTGTACGTTTTTAACTGGCCCGAATAAAAAAGTTAATACAACGTTAAAAACTTGCCCGATCCAAGTATCGCTTGGAAAGATTTAAGAATTTTTAAATTAGCTCGCTGAGACTGTTCCATTTTGTGTATTTATTTAAGTCAAAAGATATTTTAAAAAAGGTTTTATTTTGGCTGTTTAAATTTAACCACAGACAGATTTAATATGGATTTGGAATTTTGTTAGCGTATACTCGCGCCGTATATCAGAAGTCGTTGCCCACCCTGAAGCCAAAGTGCAAGGGCCCACTCAACAAAGGCCTGCAACGCATCTGCGCTTAACCCACTAGCGCTGTTTTTCCACAACATTTGAGTGTAATCTGTGTAAATATTTACCTATCATGAAATCTCGAAAACCACGGGACGTACAAAAATGGAATTTTGCACGGAGGTAGTTTAAAGTCCGCCAAAAACGGATTTTTCGTTAGGAAGGTCTGAAAGCTCTCGTAAGCTTAACATTACGCGGACGAATTCGCGGAAAACGGCCATAATTTAAACATTATTTAAGCGATAAATCAATGATCCGCTAAAAGCGTAAACGGCATCTCAGCGGAACGGCATTTCAATATTTAACGTGACATTTACAATGAAGAGATAATTATTTTGCTAGAATTTAATCAAGCAAATGGAAACCGCACAACTTATTACCATTCCGCGACGGAAAGTTTAGCGGAATATTAAAAGACAATTCGAAGCAAAGCAACAAGTTAAGGCTCGGGGGCTGTTGAAATAATTATTTTGTAATGAAACGGTAAAACTCATTGTGCTTTCCTCACTTTACTTTATAGGGTTCCGTAGCACTACAAAGATTCCTTACAATATTTGCAGGGCTTATAGTAAGCCAGTCCGTGTTGTGCTCACTTGTAGGGGGATTTATAAAATATGGCAAGGTCCGCTCGCCGAGTTTTATTAAAGAAAAATATAATCATATAAATTCCAAATAAACCTAGCGCTAAATTCAACTATAATCATTTAAGTACTAAAATAAATTAGAAAATAGTTATTGTGGGATTCACCAAAAACACTGTTATGATATTCACTTGGACGCCTTTGCGGCAAAGAAATGGATTTAAACAGACCAGAAAAGAAAGGTGTGGTCGGAAAAGGGGGAGGCCTTTGCCCAGCAGTGGAACAGTATAGGCTAATTAAAAAAAATATATATTGGCCTTAATTATAACTTAGTACAATGACATAGATAGTTGTTACCCAGTCAACGGATCAAACACGACTGACTATATTTACCTACATATCATTGTATTTATACCTTTATAAACAACTACCCTCCTTTATCTATAGACTATATTGACTATAGGTTTATCGTATAGTAAACCTAGTATTTTGCTCGAATTAAGTGATATATAGTGCAAGAAAGGAATTTCTTGCAAAACGCACTTACTATTCTAGACTTTTGTATGTAGAAGTGATTTAGGTTGATAGTCCGGCATCCCGTACGAAGCGTTTCGATGCTTCTTTCCTTATCCGAACGGCTAAGGCGTGGAATGCTCTCCCGGCGTCTATGTTCCCAGACCACTACAACATGAGTATCTTTAAGGCAAGAGTGAATAGATTCATTATAGGCAAGCGCGTTCCACCGTAGACCGCATCTACACTTTATCAAGTGTGACTGCGGTCCAGCGCTTGACTATGTCCAATAAAAACAAATGTGATTAACATATTCTAATCGCTACAGATATAGAGATGTTGAGAGCCTCAGTAGTTTAACAGTTGAAGGTATGAACTGAAATCTTGAAGGCATCCGATTGAAACTGACGCCGCATGGGTATTTTCGCTTGCACACAAGCTTTCAATCTGAGCTTAGTGGAAGGGAAAACGGCAATATTAGACTTCCCTTAAAAGATTCCTAATTGTTTTTTTAAGAGAATATTTGGGACCAACGGAATAATCTTTCCGAAGCGAGAATTATTTGGACAATGCGTTCGTTAAGTGTATCAGTAATATATTTCGCCTGTCGCAACGAATAGTCGCTGATTGGACGTGAGAACACACATATGGTGACTACCGATAATGTTGCTGATAGGCATTTATTGCTATATAAAAATCTCTATGTTTACGGGAGTGTGGTAATGTTTATTTATGGCTCTTTAAAAAGATAATTTCTTTTAGTTTATGGCTCTTCAAATAGGATAATCAACTCAACATATATGTGTAACGGTGTTCGTTTTTATAATAAACTTTCATGGAATATTCGAGAGACGTCATTAAATAAATTTAAAACCTTTACTTTGAGCTTCCGCTCATTCAAAATTCTATTATAATGTATAAAGGATTATTTGAATGATGAAAAAGCTTGGGGCTTGGGAGTAAATTGCTCTACCGTGTCTGAATTATTGTGAAATGGTGATAACAAAAAAAAAATACCCGGCTGAGTGTATTGCGGGCTTTTCTCAGTGCAGGGCACGCCGGAATCCTGGTAAACTTTGCTTTTAATTCATAAAATCACCAAATGTTATAATAATGATTTAAAAATTATAATAATAAACAATAAAGTCTATATAAATAAAACATTTCACTTTGACTTTAATATTACAACTAAGTAGATTAGTAAAACAAATCTCCGTTGGAATCTTTTTCTAATATTCTTTTAACTGAATTTAATTAGAGGTGGTGCCACTCTTGAGTCCTTTAGGTCTGTAGCCGAATGGGCTGGGGCGTCCGTGTACCTGTACCCCTTTTTCACATAAGTTAGGCGTTAATTGTCACGTCAAGTGATGGCATTGTTGCCGCGTTTTGTTTGGATTGTGAGAGTTCCCGGTGGCCTATTTAAAGGCCGGCAACTCATCTGCGAGCTTTCTGGTGGTTTAGATGTTCATAGGTTACGGCAGTCATTTAGGTGAACAGCTGTTCGTTTGCCCCTTGTATAATATAAATAAAAAACATCTACAGTCGGAAAGGAAATAAAATAGTCAAAAAAGCAATTAAGAGCAAGACAAGAAACAGAATTTAGCGTCACGGATACACGTAATGTGCTACACTATCTGCTGTTTGAACGCCAATCCCATTTTAATTATGCAAATATTTTATAATGTCATGAAATAATGTTTGTGTCATGTAATTGAATACGAACTAATGTATTATTTATATGGTGTTGACTAAACAGCGTAATAAAATGCATATATTATTCAAATCTATTAACATTATTTTGCCAGAGCACGCGTTCTGTTTTCCTGTGCATTTTTCCTATGCATCATGCACATGTAGTCGTTTAAGTGAATCACCAGCCCCTTTGGTCCTTGTAATATTAAAAAAAAATGGAGATGGACGGAGAAAGTGGGTCTTGTGATCATGATCCTCAGTAATGAAGGAACGGATAAAGAAGAAGAAGAACTAAGATTAAATTTGAGAATGCCTGTAGAATCTATCTCCTAATGCTATTTCGGCTTCGGGCGAAACATGAGCTGAGGCATAACATAAGATCTGTATATTATTAGATACAGAATTTGAATTAGATGCCTTGGTGGCGGTGATGGAGACTTCACCGTCTTTAGGCGTCGCGTTGGTAGCCAGTCAAGAAACCAATAAGCCCTTTGTAATATTAAAGAAAATATTTTAAAAAAAAATATTCTTACACTACAACCTGGGTTGTAATATGTTATGCATTGCGGTAACCGGTAAATAAATTCCACGTACATAACAAAAGCCGCCCTGTCTCATTCGTTTCCTTATCAGGTTACATGCGCTATCTTGTAATTAAATGCTCTTGCACTCAGCTACATCAAGTGTGGACTTATAAATAAAGCGGACTATAAAACATGTGGTGGTTTGTTCTTAGCAAATTATGTCTATGTTACAGGTATGAGTCAACTTATATGTTCGTCAGTTATAACAAAAATCCTTTTATTTATGGGGTGTTGCTTATCGATTCATAAAAAAAAACATACTTCATTAAGGCGGGAAACACATTCGCGAGCCTGCTATAAACTTGTAGAATTCTATATTAAGAAAAATGAATATTGCTAAGCGCAAAACGCGAGGACGTCTCCACGAATTCGGCAATTTTTGTATCTTCCTTCAAGTATTTATGGGACGATTTAATAAAGAGAATAAAATGTAACAAATAAAGACAAAACGAAGTCTGCCCAAGCAGCTAGTATCATAATAAAAGTGAAGAGTACCAGCTAGTCTATTAATAACACAGTTGGCCAAAGCTTCGAGGCATGCCTACAAACACATTCGATTAATGCTACATCACGGTATCTGATAGCGTAATCACAATCGGCTGATTATACCAATGACGTCACAGTGATAGACAACTTGGACATCAATTTGTTATCTCGCACACGTGTTGGTCAACATCACGGCTCAAGCTTTGTACGTTTATAAACGCGTTTAATATGTTTTTACTTTTTACTAGCGGATCCGGCAGACACTCTCTTACCCGAACTATGAACTTTGACACGTATGCTGTTAGCCAGTTATGCAATCTCCTTTATGTATTCTCCATAAAATGTGACAGTGGTAGTATGTTTTATGAAATAATCAGCCATAAACTCTCATCGCGTCCAATACAACAGCGCATAGTGTATACTCTTTGGCCTACCGCGGCACTGCAGTGCTTCAGGAATGTTTGTAGATGGTCGTCTTCCTAGTAACTGGGCTTTAATGAAAAGAAGAATTACAAGCGCATGGTATCGTTATCACACGGGTAGCAATAAGTTGGTTAAGGCGACAGTACACATAAATGTCTTAAAACACTGGTCACATGTAAATGTTAAATTTCAGGTTGTAGCATAATTAATTATTTTTGTCACTTTAATTTATGTTTCTGTTTTTTCTTTTGGCTATATGGAAAGAATTTGCTGTAATAAAGATTTTATTATTACTTATTGTTTATTTATTCGTTTGTTTATAATAGCTTTATATTTTTATTATTATTTGGTTTTCTCTAGTACCTGCATCACTTCATATTTAATACTATTTCTACTAAACTCCAGGATAGCTGGAAAAGATCTCATTTAGAATTAAGTCTATTTTCTACTTCTCTATGGAATATATTTTTCTGTATAACTTCTGGTTCATAAATAAAAAAGGTTAGGCATTTAAGCTACTTGAAAAATAAAATAATTTGCAACGCCTCGTTACAAACTGCCTATAATTTTTCCATATTTCGCTGTTGCTCACCAAAGTAAACAGCATACAAAGAACTCGTTGATTTGCATAACACAGGCGCTAAAACATGATGATGTATGTGTGTACGTGAAAACTTCAGCAAAGACCTGTGAATTATTACCAGATCATATATAATATCTGTCATTATATATAACCAAATCATTCACAGACAATTTACATATAATACAGTCTAGACTAACGTTATTATAACGAAATGTTTATCTATGTATTATTACGTGGAGCTAAAACTCTATATATGAGTATGAAATTTGTCAGAATGAATTTATTTTCTATAATGAACAAAAGAAGAAACTAAATGAATTTATTTTTTATAATGAGCAGCATTAATATATTCTTCTTCTTCCTAGCGTTATCCCGGTTAAATACCACTATGAGGATCCGCTTATATTGTAGAGGATGTGGCTATGAGGCGAGTTAAGATGACCGATAGCCATCTGACGTCATCCTCGGAACCCCCACGATTTCTACAACCTTACGACTAATATCACAAAGTGACATTAATCGACGTTTAATAATAGATTTTAAAAGACGAGTGTATGAATTTACATTGTATGGTATGTTGTGAGGTACTCTCTACACGTATATGCTGTAATTGTAGCTTCGTGTAACTTGACCCTTTTAGGTCTGTGGGCTTCATTGGTTACGTGAATCCCATAGAGTTTTGGGTCATACCCGACCTTAAAGTTTTAGGGTTTAGGGACAGACAGGGGCGAATCGATACAGTCTTTGGGCTGATCCTTTGCAAGATTAAAACTGTCAGTTAAAATATTCAATTGTTTATTAGTTATCTAAAATTTACTAGCTGACACTGCAGACTTCATATGTTAGTGTGTTCATGTAGATTGCGTACAGTCTAAAAATGCACGCCCATCGTAAGTATTCACCTCTACATGCAAAATAGTGTGTAGACGCAATACACGCAGGCTGGTCAATATTATTGCTCGTCAATATCATACGGATTAATTTAAATAATTTTAAGATTGGCGTGAAGTGACGGCACTGCTGTCACTTCAAGTGATGGTATAATGTGGTTTGTGACGCTTCTCGGTGGCCCAAACGCCCCTTTAAGGGCCAGCAAATCATCTGCGAGGTGGTGCAGATGTCCATGGGCGTCGGTAGTCACTTACAAATATAAAATTTCGCATGAAACTTAAAGTTTATGGTTTGTAGACATCCGCTAAGAACGGATTATTCGATAGGGTCAGATTGAAGAGGTCTAAGGGTTTTTGCTAGTTTCATTATACGCGGGAGAAGCCGCGAGAAACAGCTAATATACGAATACTGAAGATCGCCTTCTAGTCGAAATTCGTCTATAAATCTTTACTGCTAATTTAAAATAATGTGCAAAAATTTTATACTTCGTACAACATTTCTTTAACAACTAATCACATTAAATTTCATATTAAAAAAAAAAACCTTGTGATTTTGTCATGATCGTCATGACTAAGCTGTGATGAATATTACAGAAAAGTGTATACTGTAATCCCCCTATAACACGGCGGGTATATTCCACATTATAGGAAAACGCGTTGTAGGATTACTCTCGTACAATGCGTTTGTACGGCCACGAATGCGCATAATATAATATTGCATATATTATGCAATAATATTAATGCGTTATAAGAGCACCGTGCTATAGGGGGATTGCAGTATATGTTGTATAAATCTTTTAGCCTTGGTGTGCGTATGCGTTTATTATAATAATTTGATATCTTTATAATTAATATTTTATAAACATATGGCGGGTCGGTAAACTTTTGGCAGGCAAGGAGCACACAGAAAAAAATTTTATGTACACGGGCCAAATCGTTAACTTGTAAAATAATTTGTATATAAAAAATGTGTCTAGATTAAATATCTATCTTTATGTAGGTAGATATTATAAGCGATATTAAAAATGAAAACTTTTAGTACATATGCTGTTATACATAAATCACGACAAAAATTTAAGGTCGTGTAACGTAATTATTACCTACTAGTTATTGCCCGCAACTTCATCCGTGTAAAATTGGGTGAAAAATTTTAGGGCAATTATATATAACCTATAGCCTTCCTCGATAAATGGGCTATCTGACACTGAAAAAGGTTTTCATATCGGACTGATCGGAGGGTCCTGAGATTAGCACGTTGAAGTAAACAAAGAAACAAACTCTTCAGCTTTATATATTAGTATAGATTTATAAGATTTAAGTTTCCCTTTACAAAACAGTCGCGGGTTATAAAGAGAAGGATCGCGGGCCACTTGAGGCCTGTGGGACATTGCCGCCGCCTGTCATACACGAACGGTGAAACCACGAAATGACATCAATATACTCTATTAAAACCTTACATAAATAGAAGAATACAAGCAGAAGTAGAAAAATAATAATTAAAATAATTAAAGAATGATCATGAAAAAAAATAATTTGTTCTATTAAGGGGTAATGTCTGTCGCGGGTCAAACCTGGTCCAGATTGGCTCAAGACCGTAAGGAGTGGTACGTGCGGGGAGAGGCCCAGCCGTGGGAGAAAAAGGGCTGTGGATGATGATGATGATGATGACGAACACTCGTGCAGTAATGACTCACTTTGCGCTCGATACAAAAAATGTACTATCAAATTCCTCCAAACTAATCGTGATTCATATAATGTACACTACAAATGAAAACAGTTTTAGCACGGTTGTAGTTGGAGAAACAGCCTACAAAGTTACATTCCATTAGAGGCGCCTACAGAAATATTCCAAGGTACTAAAAGGAAAAATGGGTTAGTGCTCCGGGCACCGTGCGATGGAAGATACTAAGAATGAGGATAATCCTCGGACACAGCGTAAAAGTGGGCTACTTATTTTTATCTTTTCGAGAAACGTTGCCCTTTTGTAGGCATTTCAAATAAATCATGTTTTAAGAATACTAAGTCTTTTTTTGGTACGTAAAGAAATCCGGTATGGGTACCCATCAGCTACAAGGGCGGACGGCTTATATCAGATTTCAACCCACAAAATTTCAAATGGAGTAAGATTCCTTTTATAGGATTTGTTTAAAGTTTCTACAATAGCCTAGAGCAGACCACAGTTTTAACAATCTGACAACGTTGGTCCAAGTATGTATAGTTGACCAAGAAAGTGACAGCTTCTAGTTAAAGAATACTTTGCTAAGGGCCATTTTTAGAAATGAACGTAATGCATAACAAGCAAAAAAAAGCTTTTTAACTAATTGACGTGCAAACGACATTCGACTTAAGCGTGGCAAACCAATTTCTTGGTCGACTGTACATATATCAAAAGATCTTCTATTTTATCATATTAATTCATTTAAATCCTCAGCCTCATCTGCATCGTCTTTACGATCACGAATCGATCTCGATTTATGATTGCAGTTTAGAGAAAGGTACTGTTTCCCACTTTTGCTTTACCTGTCCCAAACTTTTCCACCCTCTTTGTGATGTTCTTTCCCTCTAAGTTCCCCCGTCCTGTAAATGTGGAATGTTTGTTTATGTTTGTGTTTAGTCCATATTGTAAAATTCTTTGTAAATATATAAAAGTGGCTGTACGCGCGGCTTCGTCCGCTTTAAATTAGGTAAAAAAATAGATTAAATTTTAGCGTGATGATATATAAACCTTTTTTTGTTCTCACCTTGTCATATAGAGTTTTATCATCAACCTCCACTGGTACAACTGGTTGCTCGTCTTCCCGCAGCACCAGGTCTAGGAGAATGGAGAAGGCGATACCGGAGAGCACGCACACGACCGGCGTCAAAGTCAGCATCAGCCGCACCATGACCCCAGCAAAGTAGACCGCACTAAGTGCATACAGTGCCACTGGAAATTAATATACGTACAAACTGTATTAAAGAAAGCTGTCTGTTTTATTTCTTCCTTTATAGTTTTAGTCGTAAACTTGCTACTAGATATTTATTTTCAGTTGTGTCATTTATAATTGCAGTGGCGTTTATAATGTAAATTTAAATTAAGTTTCTATTTGTTTAGTATGTAAGGTGCACTGTGTTAATTACCAAATAAATAAAATAAAATAAAAAAGACCACTGGCACTCCGGGGGTCCCAACAGAAGTGACAATTCTTCAACAAGACTGTATGATTTTTACTACAATTTCTTTATTATTAGATCTTTAACGTTAGCGTTCTTTGGAGACAATTTTGTATGATGTAGGTAGTTTTTTATATCATCTATCACTCCATCCATTTCGTTTAACATGTATATTATGCACTAGTTGTTACCCGCCTCTTTCTCACATAAGATCGGCGTGAAGTGGCGGCAATGCTGTCACGTCAAGTTATGGTAGTGCTGTCGCGTTTCATTCAGTTTGTGAGAGTTCCCGGTTTCCCAAACGCCTCCCTTACAAGCTGGCATCGCAACTGCGAGCCTCCTGGCGGTGTATATGTCCATGGGCGTCAGTAGTCACTTAGACGAACCATTTATCGGTATGTCCCTTTAGAGTGCTACCTCACCAAGAAAAGTCCACAGCGACGTTGCCGGCTACGTACTCAGTAGTTGATGTGGCTACGCTTCTAATTTGGCGACGAAGCGAAACCGTCGCCAAGTTAATCACTGTTACTCTACTTCCTAGTGTTATCCCGGTTAAATACCAGGGTCCACTTGAATTGCAGAGGATTTGGCTGTGGGGCGAGTTAAGATGACCGATTGCCATCTGACGTCATGAGGTAGGGACTGTTAAATTCAGATCTAAATTCCAATTTAGTATTATTTAAATAATCTTTTAAGTTTGAAAAATATCCACCAAGGATTCAGGAAGTTATAATTCTATCCCCCTTGGGATACATCGTTGAATTATCCTTGGATGTAAAGACATCCACTGCACTTCTACATGTACCAAAGTATTAAAGCAAAGTAGTTTAGCTTCTCATGCATGTCATGGATTTCCGCAAAGTAACGCCTGATTCTATCAATTAAAAATTATATACCTATTTTTATTACAAATCTATAACCAGAATCAATTGCCGAGTACTCTCCTTAAGTGTCTCACCAGTCACTCTGTATATTTTTTCTTAATATCTCACCTTAACAAATAAAACACAGATGGACACTATATAGAAGGAGTGGTCATGAACGTTAGTGTCTTGTATACTGGTGGGGCCCGCATGGCGGATGCACCTCCACGCCGTTGGATCTTTTGTGCTCGTTAGTGTCTCGATTATAATATATAATAATGTCCAAGTAAAGACTAGTGACTTGCCTTTAATTTGTGGAAACAGTTTTTTGATAAAGGCCCGCTTTTCCGCAGTACCCACGGTGGTGAATACCTCACAGCCGTAGTGCAGCGCCACGTTGATGGCGGCCTGACCCACACCGCCCGAACCCGCGTGGATTAGAATAGATTCTCCACATTGCAGGCGGCCTACCATTACCTTGGAATAATGAAGATATTGAGACAAAGTGGTTTTCAGACATTTGATATAAATATAATAATTGAAAATAAAGAGGACGTATGAATAAAGCGAACGTTTACGTTTACGCAATAGTTTTTTTCCTTTTACACCAACACACGCTTGTATTTAGAGTTAATAGGCGCATTTTGTCTCTGTATGGTCCGATATGCCAACGACATACTGAGAAGTGTTAATTGTGAAATATGTATGTTGGTCATACACACCGGATTACTGTGTTTTAATAAGGTTCATTTCAAAGTTTTATTAGGTACTAGCGGAGCTGACGGACGTTGTCTTGTTCGCCATTACCCGGTTATCGAATCTCCTTTAAGGTTTTTTTCAGAAAGCGTTACACTGCCCGTATGTTTTATGAAAGAATATTTTTTTTTATTTCAAAACACATTACAACTGCTATTACAGACTAAGCCCAGGTGTTGTCGCCTTTCGTTGGGTTTGTGAGACTTCCTGGTGGCCTAAGCTCGGCATTGAAGGCTGGGAACGCATTTGCGAGCATCCTGGTCATGCAGATGCCCATGGGCGTCGGCAGTCATTTACTGAAACTGCCTGTTCCTTTGCCACTTGTAACAAAAATAAATAAACGTCTTCATATATATACTAACGGTTCACCCCGGCGTCGCGCGAGAGCAATGCTGATGTGAATCTATTATACATAAAGGCAAAACAGGATGGAAATTTCAAGTCTCTACATCTAATACTTTGGAAATGCTAGGGGGGGGGGGGCACCTTACGGGCAGTCAGACGGATGGACTGACAGAGCGAAATTATAAGAGTTCCTTGTAGTACTACGAATCCCTAAGAAAAGTTCCAATATTTCAAAGTAAAAGTCAAAATCTTTTATTCATATAGACTTTTTTTTGTAAGCACTTATGGACGTCATATGCATTTTTTTTAAAATCATTATTATTCGCTGGTACTATTGAGTGATGGACGCCTTTAAACCGAAGAAATAAGATAACATATAAAAGTTGATGGCAGTTGCAAACTCTACAACGTTACTTAAGTCGAGTAAAAAGTAACGTTAAAGTAATAAAAAATATTCCACCAAGATACCATCTGTCTTTGCCAAATAAATTTCAAAGTTTTTCTTTGAGTCTGCTTTTCCTTTTTATAAATAGGTCGCCCGTATAATTCAGTGTTTTTGTTAGATTAAATTATAAACTGTCCTATCTCAACATTTGGAACAATTTACAAATAAACGCCGATGTTCGTGAATATCGGTTGACTTGGCAAGGAGTTCACTGCGAACGTACGTAGTGGCACTAGATTTTTATAATCTGTTAAGGTTATAAGCCGGAGTTCGGGTGAATTCGCCGAAAAGGTTTATCTTTCGATATCTGTAAGTCCATTACCACTAATTATTAAATATATAAAATAGTATAACTTGTATAACCTGTATAGTGCGTTCAGTCTAAAAATGCACGCCCCTCCCAAAGTATTCACCTCTACCATGAAAAATATTGTAGACGCAATACACGCAAGCTCGTCAATTTGACTGGCCAGTGGGCAGCGACCCTGCCTTCCACTGCGGGGGTCGTGGGTTCGATTCCAGCCTTGAATCCGGGTGTTATATCTATATGTTTGTATTTATATATTTCTACAAATAAAATATTTGTGTATTAAGTGCATATTGTGCATTAAGTTGTCTACTTTAGGAACAGACGTCCGTGTGCTATATAGTCCTGTGCATATTTATTTATCATTGGCGTATAGTCGACCTCGCAGTGCTTGGTTGAGTTTGAGTTTAAAATAATTGCATTTAAAACAAGCGTTGCAATTTTAGCGGAGAGGCGTGCATTTTAAGCCGAACGCACTACACCCCGTGAGTTAATCTGCATAAGCGCGGGTCACCCTTATCACGTAGGGCTCTAAAATTGATGACCAATTCTCAGACCTAACAAATATGCACAAATGATATATACACCATTAAAAAAAACCTGTACCACTACAACCCATGAAGGGTCTTGGGTTCAATAAATGGCTTGCAAGAGAGAATATATAAATTTATTGTTAATGGTTTATAGAGATATTAAATACAAGCTTACTGACTAGACTTATGTTAAATTACACTAAATTGACTATTTACTATTGACTAACATTATAACTTATGACTAGGCCTTACAACTAACTTAACTAGCATAGTGGTTGCCCACTATACTCTACATCTTCCACCACTCTACTCTCATCTCTACTATTTACTCTCTTCTCTTCTTACAGGTGGGTTTTATACGTGAAGATGTAGAGGGGAGCTGCCGGAAGAACAAAATGCTGACCATTGAGGAAGGAATTGCATAAGATAGGGCAATTGAACCAATAAATGTTTACAAACAAAGCCGTCCGTTAACTTCTCCCCCGTTAACATAGCTCAGTCCACTGAGCTTAACAATGAGATAGGATTGGATTTACATTTTTTTTTTTTAACTAACTGTATGTGGTTTATAAAACATAAAGATGAGGATATTGAACATAGTCACTGTTCTAAAGTTAAAATATGAATCTAATAAGAACAGAAATTTACAGGCTAAAAACACACCGCAATCTTCAAGAGTGATGAATTTCTGACTTATTGCAGGGAAAATGGCATCTTCCAAAAGTTCAGCGCACCTAATCACCCAGCAACAAATGGCCTTGATGAGCGCAGTATTCAGACCCTGAAAAGGCGTCTTCAGGCTGCTGATGATGATCCTGCTCCACTTGCATCCAAGCTCAAAAATATTCTCTTTCGCTACTGTGCCACCCCATTGGCGTCAGGGCAGTCACCTGCAGAACTGTACTTAAACAGACGGATACGTATATGCCTTGATGCACTTCTTCCAAACAAAAAGGCGTTTCTTGAAAATCATAGCAGATCATCATCACGTGTCCGTTCCCGGATGTTTGGAAGTTTGGTGTTGTCACCAGGAAAATGGGTAAGCTCCATTATCTAGCAGAGTTGGACTCTGGACGCTTTTTGAAACGCCATATCAACCAGCTTATTGCATCCCTTGTGCCAAAGAGACAGGTTACTTGTGCTCCTCAGCCAGAGAGGGGGATTCCTTTTGTTAATGAGCCACCTAAAGGTTTAGCCCCAGATTCTTCACAACCTAGTCAGGGGCCTGGGTCATCTATGGCAGCTCCAGCTCCACTGGTTCTACCATCTCCATTGCAGATTTTTAGTAGTGAAGAAGCCTGTTCTAAATTTTTTGAAAAATAATAATAATAATTGGTATAATTGAATTTCAGGAATCACCTTGAAATTATAGGAATCAGGAATTCTTAGTGACAATTATCTCCAATCTATGGTTTTATATTCTTAACATAGAATTTTATTAAGGATAAAATTATAGGCAGTCGGAATCTTCTGAAGCTTGATGGCTTCAGTGATTCCGCAATTCTATACCAATTATTATTATTTAATGTATTGTTTTAACTACTCTCTTCTTCTTCTTCCGCTTCCTCCTGTGTGCCTCTCAGCGTGGAGGTGCCTCGGTCCAGGCATGCCAGGCGTCCCGATCCCGTGCCAGCACCCTCATTGCATTAAATGGCTTGCCTCTATTTTGCCCAATTCTGGAAATATAGTCCATCCATTGTATTCTAGGTCGTCCTCTTGGGCGTTTTCCCGTGGGTATGGCTTCAAGGAATTTTCGAGGGTCACGGTTCTCATTCATCCGGCAGAGGTGTCCGAACCATCGAAGTTGTCTTTTTTCAATGTTGTCTCTTAATGAGGCAACCCCAAGTTCCTCTCGAGTCCTCTCATTCCGAATACGGTATCTCCTGGTCCGACCAGCATTCCTTCTTCAAGAAGAAGCCCCAAAGGAGATGGACCTGGCAAAGTCCGGATACTGTGACGAGGAACGAGATAGACTTCATCATGGCGGACAGAAAGTATATATTCAATGATGTCTCTGTGATCAACAGGTTTAACACCGGCAGCGATCACCGACTCGTACGAGGCACTCTGAATATATGCTTCAGAGTCGAACGAAGACGCCTGCTGAAATCTACTCTCCGACCTACGCCGCCCCAAGTAGACCGTGTGTCCAAGCAGTTCCAATTGGAACTGCAAAATCGATTCGACTCGCTGGAAACCACTGACGATGTGGACGAGATAACCGACAGCGTGGTGAAGACAGTGTGTAAACTGGGCCGTAAGCATTTTCCGCCGACGAGTACCACTAAGCAGTCCAAACTTTCTCCCGAAACCCTGGATCTGATGAGGCAGAGACGCGAAATGCCATCCGCTCAAGCAGCTTCTCCTAAACAACGGGCCCTCCAAAGTTTTCCAAAGACCGCTAGGGAGAAGCCACCTTGCAAAGCTTAAGACAGCGGATGGCACAATAGTCACGTCAAGACCCCAGATCCAGAATGAGGTTGAGAAGTTCTGTGGGCTGCTCTACTCATCGCGCGTTACTAAAATATTTTCTTTAAAGCGAGCGGGTGTAGTGTCTATCGTTAATGGCTGACGTAAGGTGCGGGGAGCCAAAATGGCGAGGAGCGGAGACCAAAAGTCACTCGATTAAATTCCTAACATCGAGTGGCAGGTCAGAAAAATAGCGGTACGTACAAAGTACATATAATAAATAAATAATATATTTGCGGTGCGGTGCGTTAAAAATAAAATAAGACAAATAAATTTGTCTAATGTCAGCAAAAAACGAGACACGAAAAAGATGCGGAACTTAAATTTTAAAAATTAAATTAAATGCGAAATTTTCGTTAAAATTGTTAAGTGACAACTCGGTCAGGAGCGGCACTGTCGTCTAACACGAGATGCGTTTTTGTTGTAGAACTTGCGAACACCAACAGAGTAGTGCGGATTAATATAACCAGGCGAAAATGAAAATAATGCGTGCGTTTTGCTCTGACAAGAAGGTGCATTATTTTCATAACACGAATCAATATGAACCGTATTCGTATCAGGCGTAAGGTTGCTATTAGCGCGATAAGTATGAACGGGTGGCCGTTCGACACGACTGTCCGGCGAAACGCGGGACGAGACATGCGCGGTAGCGGGAGGTGAAGCGGCTTAAAAGATGCCCTGTGAAGTTAGTCACAACTTGCTGGCAATAAAAACAAGCATTGCTTCGTGTCCACGAACGGTTTGTTTAAGAATTTATTTTGGTATTCAATTTTTTCAACTTCTTCATATGACAATAGGTTTTAAGTTTTTTGGGGAATTAGTTTCTTCAGGAATATCTTTTGAAATATCTTTGCTTTTTAGATATTTTATTTAAATATATAGTATCAATAAAGATTCCTCTATGGGAGCCAACTCGCCACACTTATTCTACTAGACCCATTGTCCAGTTCGATGGTCATTTTATTGTTTTGCGCATATTATGTTACACCCTATATTGTATCTTCATCTATGAAAAAAGGACATAAAAGCGATATAAAGCATGATGACTAGTAATAATGATGACTGTTGTTGCAGGATACAGAAAGTGAATTTTATGATGACCCCGTGGTGAAAGGAACCAAAAAACAACTTAAAAACAAATTACATATGGAATATAAAGAAGTTGAACAAAATGAATGCGAAAATAAATTTAAAGCAAACCGTTCGTGGACACGAAGAAATGCTTGTTTTTATTGCCAGAAAGTTGTGACCAATTTCACAAGGCATCTTTTAAGAAACCATCCTGATACAATAGAAGAACAGTAGTTTCGAATTCTCTTGTATTTTTAAATGTCACAGTCTCACACTTTTTAGTGTGTGTGTAATCTATGTTGTTGTGACCTCAGAAGTCTAATATTTGTAACCACTGAATATATTTACTGCGTTAAGGATGTACATAAGTTGTGATAAATATTTTGAGAAAGGTATGTGTGTGTCTTTTAGCTTAATTGGTTAAATTGCAGAGACCATATTGTGTGCTAAGGGTGTCCGCGGTGTTTCTGGATACACCATGCCTGATGGGCAATATGAAGTGTAACTTCTGTTTAGCTCCTGCGGAAAAGCGACGCCAGCGGGTGCAAAGTACGTGATCTCATGGCGTGAGAGAGTGAACTACCGATGTATGTATCGCTTGCTTTGATTGTAAGTTGTTTGGCTACTCAACAGTAGTTTTTTTTTTCTTTTCGGTATTTTTCCAGAAAAAGCGAACGTTATGCTACCTCGTGTGATTGCTAAGTTATGCAAACGTAGGGCCTATGACTTACGCCGTAATTCTTTTCCCTTTGTTAAGTTATGCGAACGGAGGGCCTATGACTTATGACATGATTCCTTTCCCATTGCTAAGTTATGCTAACGGAGGGCCTAAGGGGTAGATTTCGTCGCGGAAATAGCGGGAATTTTACTTGATTCCGTAAAATGAGTATCACGGACTAAAGCTTCACATTTCGATCGCATGAATAATTTCAGTTGATTGTACGATGGAAGTTCTACATCTGAGTATTTCTCCTCAAAGTCACGACGCATTTGTTTGTCAAGTTTTGATAAAATGTGGTAAACCAAAACAAAGTCCCACTCCATGGTTGGTAAGCCGATTTTCTTCAGGATGCTCAAATTTTCTTCGAAATGATCCAATGACTTTTGAAACTCGCGCGCGTCACTACATTTAAAATTCATATTTAAAATGTCGCGCCAGCACGTAAAAGCTAAAGCACGCTTACTCTGGTAACGGGCTACCAGAGCTTGGTAAGCATCCCGGTAATGTTCATGCGTCAGTGGATAAGCTTTCACTACTAATAATGCATCATCGCTGAGCGACGTGGTGAGATAGTGGAATTTTTCTGTGTCGCTGAGCGAAGAGGAATTATGGATTAACGCGTTAAAAAGGTCAAAAAACTCAGGCCATTCCTTTATATTACCTGAGAACTTTGGCAACTCGATCTTAGGTAATTTTATATGAGATGATGATGATGATGATGATGATGGAGAATTTTCCTAGCTTAGTACAGATATATTCAATGTGTTCTTTCCAGTTAAGAGAAAAATTGATATTTAATCCTAAAAATTTAGTTATTTGTACTTCATTTATTTGTTTAACTTGGAATTCAATATTCAAACTATTTAACATGCTTTCTCTATGACGAAACATCATTAGATTAGTTTTATTTAATTTTATTTCAAGATTATTGCAAATCAACCAGTTAATTAATAAATTTAGGCTTATATTAATGTCATCTGTGAGATCATATAAGTTTTTATTTGTAATAATTAAATTACTGTCGTCGGCGAATAAAACTATACTGTGTTGTGAGATTTGTAGCGGTAAATCATTAATGTAAATAATATATAGTAAAGATCCTAGAATACTGCCTTGCGGAATACCTTGCGTTGTATTATTCTTGTTTTTGAAAGGTAATTAAATTGAATTTTGTCTTGCAAACAGACTTTTGTTAGTTGCGTTATCTGCGTTCTATTACTTAAATACGATTTTATAAGGTCTAATACATTCCCTCATAAAGATTTTTATAAAGTATGGTCCACGTAGTCAAAAGCTTTTGTTAAGTCCATAAATAACGCACATACTAGAATTCCATTATTTAGGTATTTTTTGTATTTTTAAATAATCTTTCTATTTTTTCTTCATTTCTTATCTATTAAACCATTCCAGAAATAAAAGGAGTGAAAAAAAAAACGAAACCTGCATATTCTAATTGTTTTCCTTGTTTTAGCACTATGTAATCATTTTTGTAATAAAATTCTATCCCTACTATACTTTCGGTTGCCTGAAAGAAATCGCTATTTAGCGATAAGGCCGCCGATTGTACCTGCAGCACTTGTTATTGCTAAGACGAAATATTTTGTAATTTGTATTCTTGTGGTGTACAATAAAGAATATTCATTCATTCATTATTATGTCCAGCAGCTTTCGAGATTAAGCGAGACTGACGAACAACGATCGATTTTTATTTGTAAACTAGAAATGAAAATAGAGAACAATAGTGCTTATTTCAAGCAGTGGAGGTTCATAACACATTTGTAAGTAACCCTACAATACGCGAACACTTAATTAAAATGTGCATCCAAGTTTGAACATGTTTAAACATTCTGAATATGTTTGAACATGTTTCATTGAAGACTGTAAATAGTGAAATGAAGTAGCAAACTGTCCATATTTCCTTCATATTTGCAGTTATAAAAGTAAAGTCTGCAAGTTAAATTAATAGATAGATATGGTGTTACGTTTACAAAAGCTTGTGACAAGCAGAGAAAGATAAAATAAAAAAGAAACATCCACTCTGAAGGTACCAAAACATAGTTATAGCAATCTTAATATATGTATATTAATTCTAGTTTAGCTCGTTACAAAATCACATAATATTCATTAAACTTTACATACATAATAGTTTAAATTTTAAGTCTACTTTACGACCCTACTAAATGCGGTTTTCGTAGGTTACGATATGTTGTACCGACTTATCTTACGATTTATCGTGAACTCTGTAAATTATTCCATCTGGCTAGTTGATTCGCAACTTCGTTCTTATACCTAAATGAATTAAATATGCAATATTAAAGTATGGGTTCCTTTAGAATTGTTACATTAAACCATGTAGATGACAAAAGTTACATATGTGCAATACAGTTTTTTAACTCTTCAAATAACCTCGAGGTACGCAGCTAATGTAAACGAGACAAATTCAATGAAGAACAGCCATTGTAAGTGCGCCTGTTTAATTTTTTTGCATTGGAAATCATGTGGTTTTAAGTTATAAACTGGTTAACATTTACAATACATATTTTTTCTTCTCAACGAATACAAACTCTTCGTATATGGAAGTCCCCACGATTTGTCGTCATATGTGAAGTGACCATACGGTGAGCACGCGAGAAGTGTAAATTCGAGTGAGAGAGTTACTCGGGAAGAGTTTATGACTAAATATTGGTGAAAGTTAAACAGTTACAACTCAGACTGTATAAACGAACCACGCAAGCAAAGTGTTCTTAATGAAAGTGTTGGTAGGAATCTCCTTTACAACTTTGATAGCTCATTGGTAGAAGGTTGGAGTGTGCAAGTGAAGCAAAACAATAAGGTAACCAGATTGAACTTCCAGAACTTTGTTATTTATATTGTGTTTGTAAACATTGCATTGCATCGCATCGGATTGTATAGCATCGCATCGTATCGCATAGCGTAGCATAGCATTACATCGCATCGAATCGCGTCGCGACGCATTGCGATTGTGCAGGGTGCAAGGTGGGTTGAAATATTTAAGGTACTCTATTCTGTCTGGCTGTGGAGCGACTGACTCTCATAAGATTTTCGTTCATTTAAGTTTGTATGCCTTGTCTGTTTTCTATTTGTACAAAATAGTCTAGGGAACACCGATTTTGATTCTTTCATAAAGAAAGAACAACTCGACAGGTAAATGGACGCAACTTCCAAAACAAAGAAAATGTTACTTGTGTTGCATTTGGGTAGCATGATATATTGCAAAAATTATTACCCTTTTTTAATTGCGTATAAGTAATTAAATTCTTTCTGCTACTACTTATGATCCCTAACAAGCTTAAATAAGTAACAAAATTAAGCTTTAACTATTTTAAAGCGTACGGATTTTGTAAGTTTCACATGTGCAGGAAGTACCTTAAAGTATGCGTTAGAAATTATCCTTTGACTGAAGTTTGTAACGGCAGATGCGAGGAAACTATTTCTTTACCTGAGACTTGGTTTGCATTCTTCAAAGAAGCGATGCTTCGAAGGTAAATAAGTATTTATTTTAATGAGCGCATTGCTAAGCTAAAACATTCGTTTACTCTTACCATAGACTTACGATATTATACTGATTAAAACAAATAAATGCAACAGAATGATAGAGAGAAAATTTTACAAAAATACGAAAAAAATACTTACTTAATCAACTCCACGTGTCTCCTCTGACAATCTTTCAAACGCCTTTTAGCCTCCTTACAATTGATGCCTGATGATTCTGTACCAAAAATATTGCTACAGTCTTTTCTTAACATCTCCAATTCTCCTTTAAAGAATACCATAATTACAATGGCGTTTGTATCGAAAGAAGTGATCCATCCTCCACCATAGATAGCAGCAAAGGTCTGGTACAGAGACGCCATGATGTAACCAGTGATAGTAGTTTTGTCGAAGGGCACCCAGGAACTTACAACTGGGATATAGGCTTCGGAACCCTTACTCACATTATCTCTGTAGACTTGGGAAGTAAAATATTTGTAGACAGGCTGGCAGACGACAATAACGACAGTCATATACATGAGAATCCAGTAGCAATAAGTAATCTGCCGCGCATATTTCGTATATCGATCAATGATCACTTTTTTAGAGCTATTTACTTCATCCCGTTGAATTTTATCGTTTCTGTTAACATAGTCGATAATGTTCTTCCAATGTTTTTGCCAAATTAAAAAAGTTGTTATTTTGCTCACACTTACAGTGGCCAATATAGTAATTTTTACATTCGTCAAAAGCAAATTCATATCGTATTTCACAAACCAAATCTCAACATATTCTGTTGCGGTAAAAAGTATTACGGTGAAATGCAAAAACAAATATACCCACATTTTCACTTTATTGTCTGGCAAAATTAGGCCCCAGAATTTTAGGATATATATATTTGGACCCAATAAAGGAAATTTAGGATTTTCAAGTTTGTTTGAAATGTATTTCAGCATTGCGGAAAATAAACAAAACCTCGCCATTCGGAAAACACACTGTAATGAATCGAAAGTAGATTTGATAATAAGTAGCATTACGTGTTACATTGTCAACTTAATTAAGGTTAGTGTTGTAATAACTTTTTAGTATTGAAAAATATCTATTAACGTATGTCAAAAATACCTTTGTTCGTGTAATTAAAATCATGATAAACCTTTTTAAAAAAGCTTTTATCTAAATGTAATAAAGCTAATAAAATAATTTTTCCTTTATAACTTTGCTATCAACTTATACTGTCATTGTTATCCGAAGTACAAATAAAAAATTTCAGCTCAATCGGTTGAAGAGATCTGCTTCAAAATTGAGTTGAAAAATACCACTCGAACTTAATTAAAATAGGTAAAAAAGCTTTTTAAGCTTTCACTGTAAAAGTACTAAAATATAAATCATAAATAAGTACCCCACCACTCTCCTGAATAATCTTGTACAAAATCAAACCCGTATTGAACTGGTCTGCGTCCCACGCATTTTATTCAATAATAAAATGCATTGGACGCGAAAAATTTCTATCAAAAATTAATTACGCCCCACGCAAATTATAAGTTACATTACGCCTGACGCATTTTATTTTTGGTTCTTATTTCACTTTCAAGATTTGACGCAAAAACAAACACATCAATGTTCAGTTCTTCACGAGGGTTGGATGTTATTTAGAAACGGGTTTACTGTCTACCATTTTCTGGCGTATCATATAAAATAAAAGTAGCCTATTATGTAATGACATATCTAAGTTTTGTTGAATATTATTGCGTAATGAGTTGCGTCAAGACTTTTAAAAACAATAAAAATATTTTTTAATCATCTAAAATTAAATATCGATAGAATGTTTTCAAACACCTCACTAATCTCATATTAATAATTCACTTTGATTACTTATTCCACTGTTACGGTGTGAAATGAAGAAGTATGTGATTACAAGTTGCGTCAACAAGAAATCTTGTGGCTTTACACTATACTTTGATTCATACATTGTAATAATCATTTAATAACTAACTGATAGAATCAGGCGTTACTTTGCGGAAATCCATGACATGCATGAAAAACTAAACTACTTTGCTTTAATCCGCTAAAAATATATTTATATAAAAACAGAGCATTTAAAAATATGAAAATACCGGTTGTTAGAGCTACAGATTAAGGAATCCAGGGGGTGGATCTTCCTTTATCTGTCCGATACTGGTCCGATCCACTACGGGTACGCGACCCCGGAGTGCCCTAGCTGCTATTGTTACATCCCTTATACCGTCCGTGACAGTAGTATCCGCATCCTTTATCTCCTTCCCATCTACCTTTATATCCTTTTACTCCATCCCTTCCTATTCTCCTATCCTTCCTATTTTCCAGAGGTAGCGCCATGCTTGCAGTCCTCCCAGCCTGCAGCCGAAATAGGCCGGCGCGCCCGGGTTTTATTACCTCTGGCTCACATAAGATCGGCGTGAAGTGGCGGCAATGTTGTCATGTCGAGTGCTGGCATTGTTGTCGCGTTTCGTTCGGTTTGTGAGAATTCCCGGTGGCCTTCCCCCCCCCCCCTTCCCAATCATGGCAGCACAGACAAAAAAACGTAATTTACCCCAGGAGGGTACCGGCTCCCATGGGGCTGGAGAATCCCTCCCTGGGCGCTTTAACTCAGGTTCCCGACCTGAGCTACAGTGCCTGGGCTGCCCCGCGTATTCTGGGGAGGGCAATTTAACGTTTTAGGTCTTAAGTGAGGTAAGGATATAGGCAATTTAACATACAACATTTTTTTGTATTTTTAACTACAATAATTCTTAGTATATGAAATAATAAAATATCATTAAAATAACATTTCAATATTATTAATCACTTGATTAACTATAATTAAAATATATAGTTTGTTGATAAGACCTTTTTTGCGATTTTCCAAAATACTGCTTTTGTTAGTTAGGTCAGTTTAATCATAAACTTCCTATATATAGACTGACTGATGAGTGACACAACCGAATCTGGTATTAAGCGGTAAAACATTATTAAATATCAATAGTAAATCTTCATATAAACGAACCTTGCGATATCCATGAAATAATTCTAATTCGTTATCCGTCGGTACGTTTCCTTTCTATCATATAAATAATCAAGGTGACAGATTTAAACAGACAGATAAATTTTATCGACACCTTATCTTGTAACTGCGTACAAATATTATATGTGTCGTGTCCTAAACCTACTTTAGGTAGCTAATAATTAACTTTCAGAGAAAGCCTTTGTCTTTTTTTCGTAATTTACGTTATATTTTTGGGAGTATAAATGACGTTTATTTTTTGTGTAGGTTGTATCTAAAAAAATTCCTCTTAAGTGGTTTCCAGCGTAGGTTAATCCAAACTTTAAAACTTAACAAAATGTAAATCACTCAACGTTAGGTACGACTGCAGCCTAGAAGATTGTTTATATCCTACATTTTCTATTACAAAATATTCTTCCTTTCTCAACATAGGCTGTGATATATTCATTTTAAACTTGGGTTGACATTCTGTAATATAATTAAAATTAATATTGCATGTATTTCTTATTATTCTTATATCTATATCGCACGCTTAGTTATAAACAAACCGTTTAAGTTTTAGGTTTAAATTGATTTAATGATACATGCGGTTTCATTTCAACGTCCTCTATCAGCCTATCAAGGAATTATTTCAATATCACCATCCAATACTGAGATAAGGCTATTTTTGTCTTTTTAACAAAATCTTATTTTGGTTAAAAAAGGTAAACAAATAATTAAATATTAAAATATCATTAATCACTTCATTGGCTTTTATTAAATTAGATAATTTGTTACTATAATGCCGTTTTTATAGAATTATAAGCGGAATAAGTCGTAAAGGACAACACGTTTTTCGCGTTTTCCCAAAAATTAACTTTTTTGAGTTAGGTCAGGTTATAATTAAGCGTGCGATATGTTAATAACGCTTACACATTAGATTTTTTAATAAATCCTAGATATTTATTTCCTATTAATATAATATGTCCACAACTCTGTCCTAGTAAAATAAACTTTAAGTTTAAATAGCTTTAAACTAAATTAATATGTATTAAACTTAAATTAAGTTATGCTAAAGTAAACTAACAGCTAAAACGATTCTAAAAAAAAATTAAAAGTAGAGTGATTGATTATGGTTTACACTTTGTACTTAAAGACAACTGTAGGTAATAATGAATTCGATAAAATGTGTTCATATTATTTATAAAGTGTTTTTGTGGTTTTTTTAATATTTGACAGGTAATAGGCATTTAACTTTTAAATCTTTTACAAAATTCTTATAACATGACATTACTATTTGAAAATGTATTCTACTGTGTTTGTATATGTATTCAAAATTATTTTATACTAAATTGACTCATAGAAATATATAAAACCATTTATTTGACATTTAACATTATATAATAAACATGAATTGATAATAAATTGGCTGGCTCGTTGGCGCAGTGGGCAGTGACCCTGCCTTCTGTTCCGGAGGTTGTGGGTTCGATTCCCACCTCGAGTCTAGGCCCCCCTCAAAAAAATTAACTAGCATTTGGCCACGTCTCATATAAAACAGTTATTAGCTTCATTGTTGAAGCTTATAGTCCTATTGTCTTTTCTGAGAATTATGTTCAGTATTAGATTAATGTTGAAGTCCGTTAAATGTTTTAATTTTATATTTAACGAGACTTGGCAAATGTTGACTTGTCCGAATGTTAGCTAATCTCGAGAAGTACCTTAGGTCTTGTCCTAACGCTATCGCCAAGCCATAGGGCGACCGCCGATAGAGGTCTATATATATTAAAGGTGCTCAGAAACCTTACCTTGAATAATTGTATCTAGTGCCATCTCGTGTAGAACTAGCTTCCTACCAGTCATTGTAGTTATCAAATCCTTTCGACACTTTATGGACTTTCTAGAAGTTGAGAGAGGCTCTTTACTTCTTTTCCTCTTTCCAGTGCATTTATTATGGTGATGAGGTCTGCCTTTCATATCTTCTACTTTATTTTGCTTTAAAGCTACGTTATTCATTGTAGCTGCCTAATTGATATGATTTATTTCTTAAGGTTAGAAATATATAAGTTAATAATTTCCAACGCAAATTAAAACAATCGCATTTCCCTTCAACAAAAACCATTAAAGATGTAATAAACGCAACTTGCTAAGTCTGCGAAGATAATTTTTTATTTTAAATTATTGCTAATATACTTTCTTCTCTGTTTACTTCTTTTTTCGTTCGTTTTTGTTAACTACGTTATCTTTTCTTTTTCTTGTTTACCCTTTACATGTCCACTTCTGTAAACTTTCTTTTAGAAAGGTGTTTCTTATTCTGTTTTCTATGATTCTTTTGAATTATTTAAATCATTTTTGTCCTTATCTGAATACTATTCCAACTTTTGTTCGTTTTTGTTTCTATTCGTCTATTAGATCTTTGTAAAGTACATCTAGAACATACATACATAGTATATACAGACTGACGGAACTCTTTTGATAGGTCTATTTATGTTTTACCTTTCTACGATGAATTATTGGAATATCCAAAGTCTCCCTTTTAGAATAATACAACATTTAATGACGAACAGAAGACGTGATAAGGGCCCCTTTGATGGCTGTCTTTAATATTAATAGCTATTGGTGTTATAAGGTACAAGTATTATTGAAGTTCATGTAGCGTTATACAATATTTTTTAATATTAAGAACATAGTATTCGTCTACAAACAAAAACGAATTGAAAAGATGAAAAATGAAAGAATTTTTATTTATGCTCATAAATAACAATTCAAACAAAAACTTTTTTTAAACCCAAAGAAACTTTGATTGTTTCTTACTCAGCGCCACGCTTAGTTATTTCAGCCTGCAGTAGAATAGGGCCGGCGCATTCGGGTAGAGTACCTCTCTCTAACACAAGCCCGACGTGTAATGGCGGCAATGCTGTCACGTGATGATATTGTCGTCGAGTTTCCACTTCTTAAAAGTCGGCAACGCATCTGCGATCATCCTAGCGGAGTAGATGTACCTGGGCGGCGATAGTCACTTAGGTGAACCGCCTTGCCCGTTTCCTCATGTAATAATTTAAAAAAAAAATTGACAGGTGAATTTCTGAAGATTATGCTATAAGAAATTAGGATCAGGCTAAAAAGAGCAATACAGTTGTTTATATACCTATAAAATATTTGCTTGCCCTTTTTTTTTACGCTAACGGTCATTAAAAAAAATATTAGAACTCATTAAATACTCAACCATACACCATACAATTCAAAATAAGAGATTTAAAGTAGAAAAAATCCAATGTAGAACCTAATACAGCTTCCGTTACATACAAGTTATACAGAAGATATCTATAAAATTGTAGTTCTTACGGTGATGTAGTATTTAATAGACTAAATAATTTATCCGATTCTAATTGCATAAAATTCTGAGGGTTTTTATTTTTTTGTGCGTAATCATAATTATTTAGCTAAAAGCTAAGTAGCCTTAGACATTCCTTGTAAAATCAATTATTTATCAGTGAAGGTCCCATCAAAGTCGGTATAGCCGTTTCGATGGTTTCCTGGGAATAAACAGACTGACAGAAATATTTCAACTTGCGTTTTTGCTATCATCTAAATAATCATTTGCTATTAGTAAAAACAATTTCGACGTTATTAACAGACTCTTAAAATCTATATACAAGGTGTAAAAGACATCGTACCGCAAACTTTGTGAGAAGGCTACATTTAATGTCCTAAATACAACCACAAAAATCATTCGTCTCGGAAATGAAAGGTTACAGATATTGCCATCCTCATCCCATTCTTGAGCGCGCAATGTATTGTGAACATTTAGAAGCAATTGTCAACAAATTGTTGACGCGCAAAACGAGTCAACGACTCGCACCGCGCTACCCCTTTTACGTACTTTTAAATTTTATTTACATTGCGATTTGATGTAAAAATATGAAAGAAATTTGTTTCTCATTTAAAATCGGCTTGGGACAGATAGTAGTAAAGATATTATACAGTATTAGGTTAAAAAATGCTAAAAGAATTGTGTGTTAATATTATTAATGTACACTTACTTAAAAGTGATTTATATTTCGTAAGTAAATTTAAATTCCGTTGAAAAAATTATAATAATAATAGTACTTAAATTTTATAAATAAAATCTTAATAAGATTTAGTATTAAACTTTTATGTCTCAATTACTCGAGCAACCGAATATATGCAGATTATAAATTGTCAAATTATGACGATGAGATTTTAAATAAAATTGTTACGACGGAACATAACGTCCTCGAATCTGACTAACTTTTAACGAGTTTACATTTAGTTTTGAAAGCGTGTGAACGTCCCCGGATAACATTATAAAATTAAAAATGGCCAATGGCGTGTCAAGACACGCCTATATAAAAGGGTACCGTATCTGATACGCTATAAACGTATTTGTTTAATAACTTCAAAAGTTGTTGTCCTATTTCGTTCAGAATAATTTTCCTAATGAGTGTTTAGCGTGTTCTGTTAACGTGGAAAATTTAAAGTCACTACATCTAATAGTTTGGAAATGCTAGGGGGGACCACCTTACGGTCAGTCAATTTTTAACTCAGAGATTGGAACTTATAATAAAATTGAGCGAAATTATAAGGATTTCTTATAGTACTACGGAACCCTGTGAATAATGGATCCTAGTTGATATTATTGATTCTCACTATTATTTTTGTGCAATTTGTTTAATGACGAGTATTATTCATTATTTTTGTTTCCGAGGGATATTTTTTTTCCTATCTTACTAGCTATGGATGGACCGCCGTTAAAAAAACGTTGAGCGATCTCACTCGCCATCGCTAAGAAACAATGTGAAACTTTCGTTTGTCTATGGCCGAGAGCCTCGTCTTTAAATAATCTGTGCCGTCAGATTTTTAAAGGCTGCTTCATATAAATTGGGAATAAATTATACGACGCACTTTTAAATACTCTTTGGTGTATATAATCGTATTGGAAGCTTCTTTCGGTATATTTTTGTAAAAATACAATTTTATGTGAATAAATCATAGTCTATGCCATATTTCCTTCCATATTATTTAATAATCGAAATATACGATTATTTTAATGTTAAGCTTTCAAGAAATTGTATTTATTACAAAAATATACGAAAGAAAATTTGTATGAAGCAGCAATCGAGTGGTCAGCGAGGTTCGGTATGGCCGAATATTCACCACGAAAACTAAAATATTGGTAGCCCAGTGAATTTAAGAACATTTTTGTACATAAAGCTGGTGGTAATTAAAGAAAAAAATAGTAATTATATTTTTCCCTGTTTGCTTTGATGTTACTTATCTTCTACTTAAACAGGGTACGAGCAATCAATCAGGAAATTCACCAAAAAGACTTTCACAACGTCAATTACCGTGAGAGTAACGAAACTAGTTTGTTCTTATTCCAGATATATCGGTCTAGTTCACATCGATGTTCTTGAGAATTGCGAAATAACCTAATTAATGCAGTAGAAGCTGTACAATAAGATGACATCATAGTGCGAGCCTTGAACTGTAATATGTACTAATTATTATCATCGTAAAAATAACCATTAGAAATAGCCACATAACCCTAGTACGTGTATTCCCGTTTTCCTTCAACTAGACTACCCGTAATGTTTGAGCTAGAAACGCCTATCGGGGTCCTGAATCGAATCGAGTTACTTGTGCATTTCAGTATTCTCTTTCTACTGTACTGTTAAAGCACATATAGATAGAGATATATTGATTTGTTTACTCTCTTATAGTAACATATGTTAACGAGTATAAATAAGGAGTGGAAACTGATTCCACAGAGATATTTTCGTAGGCATGAAATTCTTAGCAATTATTTCGGCATTAATTACACAAAATTATGTAAATAGTGAGGTTTAAGAGAATCTGGAATATACATACGAATTTGAGTCATACTTGGGTTTTTAATAAATGACCTATTTTATCAATTAAACATTTATTAATAATGGATGACCTGTGAAGGCAAGTACTTAAAAAAACTTATCTCCTTTTCCGAATATATTTAGCTGAGCGTGAGTCATATCAAAAAGATAAGGCACAAGATTTGTACGGGATATGCGTCATTCTTAAATTTAAGGAATCTTTAATTTTTTTACAATTAAATCATTTATACAAATTATAGATTACACTACGTCCTAAACATCATCACTTGAAATACTAATGAACTACTGATTGCTGTCTTTACATTGAACTTGAAGGACGTTAAAAAATTAATTTAAAGAAAGCTGGAGAAGTTGTCCTGCCCGAACGTTACGGTTACTTACTATTTACTACATTCTATTATACTATAAGGTTGTTCCGTTCCCGTTCCCTTTCCTAACAATTTCATATGGTGGTTAAGTAATCTTAAATTTTCTAATTTTCTTTTAAAAACTTTAATTTTTTTCTTTCATAAGAACGACAATAACCGACAATAACGAACACAACAAAAAAGAATTAGCGAAATCAATTTAGCTGTTCACGCGTGATGCCGTGACTAAGGGAAATAGGAATTCATTTTTAACCGACTTCAAAAAAAGAAGAAAGTTCTCAATTCGTATGTATGTTACGCGATTACTCCGCGATTTATGAACCGATTTTGATGATTCTTTTTTTGTTTGGTAGATCATAATTTAGAGATAGTCCCATATAAATTTCATCAAAATCGGCAGAGCGATTTTTGAGAAACCAACAAATTTCTAAAAAGACGATAAACATAATTTCACCTACATACAGTGTGGACTTTAAATAGGCAATTACCTAAAATACACAGACAGATATTTCAATAATACTGATGTTTTACTGACGTAAAACAGTCGATGTTCCATTGACGTAACTTTTTTTATCAAAGACTTACAACGCCGATCGTGCAAGTCTTATATCACAATTATATCAGACCACGTTCCAATAAATACCCGTACAGCAATAAGTACGTACTTAACCTTGTCAGTATCGAGTCCTTGTTGTTTGTGTTCAGTGTATGAAATCATTATTGCAAAACCTCTCTATAGAGCGAGACACGCAAGCGAAAAATTCCACAACGACGTACTTTGCTATGTGGAATTATAGAAAAAAAAACACCTTATCAAGACCACAGTGCAACATTTCTATAGTCATACTGTTAATTAAAACTTCCAGGTATCTATATAACTGGCGAGCTGTGCTCGCGATTTCATCTACGTAAAAAAAAATAGATTCAATTTTAGAGTGATGATATATACCCATGACCTTCCTCGATAAATGGGCTATCTAGCACTAAAAGAATTTTTCAAATCGGACCAGCAGTTCCTGCGATTAGCGCGTTAAAGTAAACAGACTAACAAACTCTTCAACTATACATAAATAATAAGTATAGAACCTCGGTATCCCTACAGGTGCAGAGGCATACTAGAATCTATGTGGTTCTTGGTTCAATACCGGCTCTGCTGAAAATCTATTGGCTCGTCGCACCCTTTCTTAACAAAAGATTTGTTTTGGGCTTATTGAAAATAGTTGTTATCCTCAGGTAATTTCTATGCAGAAAACTCCATTTTATCATCGATCATTCAAGGTGACTTGTATCCATCCAAAATAAAAAAATAAAAATACTACTAATAAATAAAATTCAAATAAATAAAAAATATTTTATTTGGTAGTTGACAAAGAAACAAAAAAAAAACACTTATATAAACAAGAAAATTATACTAGCTACAGAAAAGGCAGTAAAACCCGGCTCTAGGAGCCGCTTTTCAATCTACGTCTGATTACAAATGCTGCCACATAGACTCGTTAAACTATAATATAATACAAAGAAAATTAAATTATAACTAAACTAATTGTGTACGTAACATAAAAAAATTCAAACACATCTAGAGTATAAAGCAAGACATTACGTCATGCGCAAAAATCCGCCATATGGTGAATTACGATCGAGAATTTTACACAAGCTTGGTTATATTAAAATTTTATTTATTTTCACAAAAATATTAATCTATATTATCTTAATATATCTGTTTGTTCCCCGCTACTTCGTCCGGTAGGTAAAAATGGTTTTGTTAAATTTTGAGAGTTATAATTTTTTTGTTTTTATTTTTCTAAAAATAAAGTAGCCTAAAGTTACCGCGGTTTTGTTCTGCGTCTCAAATATTTGCTGAAACACAAACAAATTACTTTTACGCTGTAATAAGCAATAAGACCTCATCCTTATTAACACGACTGCAGCTAAGTTCCAACAGTATCCTGAAGATGATTGCGAGTAACATGGACTCACCCGCACTAAGCCATTTTATCAGAATTCTGGTGAGCAATAAATAATAATAATTAATAAATTATTACCTTGTAACATTATCTATCTGCTATTGAAAGTCCCTTTGAAATCGGTCCAGCCGTTTTAGAGTTTACCCGGAACAAACAAACGGACAGACAGGCAAAAAAAAATTTAGTTTCCTTCGTTAAAGGTAAGGTATATAGTTATGCAATGAGTAAAAAAGAATGATTGGGATTTCCGTCTGTTTGTTTGTTTGTCTTGATTTAACAAATACCTTTATCGCGTACCAGATTTTATAAATAAATATAATTGTAAGAAATTGTATCTCGTAGGATAAAATGAAAAAAATATCTGAATATGTACAAATAAGAATATGAACAATATAAAGCAAAAAAAAAAAAAATTGACAACCTGGAGAAGATGTGGACAGCCCTAAACAGTATTCCGGACCAACCACGGAAAATCGAATCACCTCCTTTACAAATGAAGACTAAAAGATTCACCACAATGTGACAACGGAGCACCAGATCAAAACCTGTCACATGTGGTGGACAAGGGCCCACTCCGTCTTCTCCCTGGCAGTATATCTAGTTGCACTCTTTTACTTTTCTGTTGAGGGATCTGGACTTGAAATTCTAATCCATGCAGGATGCCATACGCAATGTTGATGATGTCAACCTGAGATGCGAACCAGTGCTGATTGCTCTCGTAAAAGACCTACGGTAACTTTAAGAACGGTGACAAATAAATAATCATATTATGATTTGAATTAAAGCCCATTTGAACGTGGAACGTCAGTCAAAAGATCTATTTTCAATTTAAATTTAAATTTTACAAGCTTGGTTTAAATGATACATTTTCTGCTTCTGTTTCTGTAATCAGTTTATTGTGGAGTAACAAAAACATTTGTCACGTATCAGATACGGAGCCCTTCCATATAAGCGTGTCTTGCTTGATACGCTGTTGGCTATTTTATTATAATAAACTCCTGTGATATTCTGTGCATGAATTTAAAAATCTTACCAAAAGTAAGCTCGTAAAAAGCATATTATAACATAAAAAAAAATATTTATGTTAATACACTTATAAGTGCTTATAACCAAAAGCTATTAGGTAAAGAAATTGACATTTTAAGCGTGGGTAAATTAGTATGACTAGCTTTCCAGCTTCTTAGACCAGAAGTTCCTAGTTTGTTGTGAAGTGTTTGATTTGCCTACTCGTCGACCGACAGACTCAAGGCGGGAATCGAACCCACGACCCCTGGAGCGGAAGGCAGGGTCACTGCCCACTGCGCCAACGGGCCAGTCCAAAATTCTATGTATGTAATCAAAATCATTGTAGTAGAAGATATAATATCAGAATGACATAGAGAATTTATTATAAAAATAGCTTTACTCAAGCTGTTGCTTAGAATAAGACTTTGCACCTTTTTATTTTGTGCTGCCACATTTCTGGCCATTGGCTTTCCCTTCTTAGACTACTAATTTGGAAAGTACTAACAATCTACATATATAAAAATCAATAGTTGTTCGTTAGTCACTCTCAAACTCAGAAACGGCTGGACCATTTCCAATTTTGTTTTTTTCGTTTTATTTTCCTTATTGCCGGGAAGGTTTTAAAGATACGAGGGAAAGGAATGGTTATTTAAAAGTACAAAAAATAAACATATTTTGTCGCTTCTTTAGAATTCTTCAACTAGATGACGTTCATATTAGACTTTGTCTTCTCTTTGTCACCTTTCATAAAATGACATGAAGGGATTGGTTAATGAACTAATAGGAAACGAAACAGAATATGGACAAGACGACGTCTACCGTACCGTACCGTACCGAAATAATAATAGGACCTGTCCCAGACATCGTACGCTTTAGCCATAGCTTGTGGCTTCTTCGCTTTCTTTATTGGACTATTGCTGGCTGAAACGGAGAAATCTATAATAATATGTATATAAAAGAAAAACAAATATCAAATACTCAAATACAGATTTTTTATTCAAACTACGCAGTAATGTTATCATTAATCACTATATAACGAATCTTATATCTTATCTGCTTATAACCAAAACACTGCAGTAATGATGTTGTATGAAATTTAGCCTGCGACGTCGCCACGGCGTCTCAGTGATATAGGAACCTAAATGAAGGTTGGAATAAAAGAAACGGTGGGATAAATGGACGGATGGAATAAATGTAATGACAGAATAAATATACGGATGGGATAATTATTTATATAATATATTTAGTATAATTGATTTCCAATCAAAAAGATTAATTAACTTATTAATATAAATAATTATTATATTAACTTTATTATCCATTATTATTTTTATTATTTCCAATATTTTTATTTTTTTATCTCTATTAATTGCTAAAAAATCTAATTTAGATCGAGAAAAATGTTCACCATTTGAATGTGGATTTGACCCTAAATCTATTCCTCGAATTCCTTTTTCTCTCCATTTTTTGAGTTGTTACTTGAAATTGCTGTCTCTGCCAGATAATGGTACTTTGAGCGACTTTTAACAAACACGTAGAAAAGACGAATAGCTTCTCGTAAGCGACAATATTATTTTCAGGAATTAAGAAAAGGTAACCTTTTAATCATAATAAAAAGAAAAATGTTATTTCTACATTATTCTGCACTAAAAGAATAGAAAAAAAATCTTAAAAGTGGCCGAGAGCGCGTCAATAAACGCTTATATAATATTCCGTATCTGATACGCGATAAAGGTATTGGTTTAATAGCTTCAAAAATTGTTGTCTGATATATATAATATTTTTTCTAACGAGTTTTTAGCATGACCTATCAGTGGAAAATTTTGAGTCTCTATATCTAATAGTTTGGAATACGGAACCCTACAAATCACTATCAAGTGTTTTAAAATAGAAAGGTTGAATATATTATAACTATGTAACAATATTTATCAGGAACATTTATACCATTGCCTGTTCATACTTTTAAACATGGCGAATTTGTACTCTAGTGTTGAGGTGGCACAGCACGTTTTGCAATGACATTTAACGTCATAAATGACAACTGTCATAGGCATGATGTGTTTTGCGTTCCGTACTTTTAATATTATGGCGGCATCTTTTACGAGGCTCGCACCGATCTTGTTGTGTTCAATAGAGGCAGCGTGAACGCTCAAAGATACGTGGATGAAGTTCTTCGAGACCATGTCATGCCCTTCGCACCATTTATTGGGGACAACTTCAGATTAATGCATGATAATGCATCAAAAATGCATCAAAAAAACACCTAAACATTAAAAATAAACAGTCCCTTTCACTTCCGGAACATTTGAAAGACCCTTCAAAGGTAAACAGATACTTTTTAAATGTTCCCGGAAACTATACTATTTCTACTGAGCTTCTGCAATTTGATCACTCTACCAAATTCACTAATGCAATATTCTCTTTGAAGTCAGCCAATGAGATAGAAGTCTTGAAGATATTACAGTCGCTTCATTCAAATGCTTTAGTCATCGATGGTATATCTTTAGATAAGTTGATTTCAACTCTCCTTTATTCTTCAAACGTCATCATTAAATTAATAAATACTTCCATTGAAACTAATATATTTCCTACCTTGTGGCAAATGGCTTTAGTAAAACCTATCCCAAAAAAGAAAATGTGGAAGACTTTAAAGATTTACGACCTGTAAGTGTTCTACCTTGTATATCCAAAGGGCTAGACAGATTTCGTTCGAAAGTTATGCTCGTGCATACATTTCAGCAACTCATTTTTATTTGCGACTGTAAATAGAGATGTAAGCTATCCTATCTTTCAAGTTGGAACAAACTGCATACGATGTGCATATTTGATTCCAATCAGTTAAGTAGTTTAGGAGTTCATTGCGGACAAACAACGTGACGCGTAATTTATATATATAATATTTTAATCATAAACTACATAGAATATTATGTAATACCAATATAGAATTAAGTAATTGTATTATATAAGGGTGCAATGGGTAAATAAAGCTTTCTCTTGCTTTTACAAATATGCATAAACTTTATTTATTGATTTATTTCTTTCGGATACCGAACAGGCTGTAATAATAAGTATATCTTTTTGAATTATTATTATGTAAGACTTTTTTTATATATTTAAGTAATGTAATCATGTTTTACTAATTTATTACCAAATTATTAAATGAATAAAAAAAGATTAATATTATACATTTGACGTTCATAAGTGCTTATAAAAAAGTCTTTATGAGTAAACGATTTTGACTTTGATTTTAATTAGCATTAAACGTACTCAATGATGAGGAACCCTCGTAAACTTAGCTTTTTTTCATCACCAATTTTCTTGTATATTTGTTTGCTTGAACGCGCTAATTTTAGGAACTACTGGTCCGATTCTAAAAAATGTTTCAGTGTCAGATACCCCTTTCATCATCACGCTAAACTTAAATCTATTTTTTAGGGTTACGCAGTACTACAAGGAACCCTTATAATTTCGCTTTGTCCGTCCGTCCGTCCGACTGTCTGCCCGTAGACGCAGAGACTCGAAATTTTCCATGTTGATAGAACATGCTAAAAACTCATTAGGAAAATTAATTTGAACGAAATCTGACAACAGTTTTTGAAGTTATTTAACACATACGTTTATAGCGAATCAGATACGGAACCCTTTCATATAAGCATGTCTTCACACGCTCTTGGCCATATTTTGTTTTTTACCTAATTTTACGCGGTCGAAGTCGCGGGTAGAGCTAGTGTAAATTACCAAAGTTTTTAAATGATTAGCCATAGCAAACTCATTTCTCATCAACAATATTTCATAGTCTTTAATTTTACGAGTCTATGCTATTTATGATTCGAACGGCGTTGCGAGCTAAGCCCAGCTTATGAAGACGAAAACGACAATTTACGCAATACGTCCTTACGATATTTAGTGCTTTTTCCTCGCAAATAAATAAAGTTACATGACAGAAGTTGAGAATCCGCTGGGGCTTCTTCAAGACTTCTTGCAGGGACCTCGGTGTCCCGAGGATTTTTGCCCTGTGATTTTTTTTTTTTTTTTTTATACTACATTATTTGTATTAATTAATATTAAGTTGGTTTTGTGATGATAAACGTTTTTCTGTCTACATGCTAGACATGCCGTATTATGAGCCACCGGCTATGATGGAGCGTTATAAACTTTATTGCTCATTATTCGTTTTCTATATTTGACTTTTTACCTATCTTTACAATATTTAATTTATCATAATTATGTACCTAACTGATTTATTTTCATAAAAAACATGTGATTACTGATAACACCGAACCAAAGGTATTATGCCATTACATCATGAGATATCGTTGACTTTTGCGAGTCGATTATTTGTAGTAGTACAAATAATCGACTCGCAAAAGTCCACCATGGACGATGACTGAATGTAATAGCGTATTTTTTTTTATTATTTAAAATTAATTTCTATCGCAAGTTGTATACAGTTTCATATCTAAAAACCTCTCATAAGTTTGTGGGGATATGAATATTCCTCAATATTAAATATCAATATCAAAGTATAGACTGGCCCGTTGGCGCAGTGGGCAGGGACCTGTCGGTTTAAAAATAAATCTTTCCCCTTCATGGCTTTAATTAATTATACAGTTATCTGTAGCACTCAATTTATTTACAAAAATATACTGATCTTTACCCGCACTATACGTTAATGCAAAAGTTCTTAAAATTTATGGAATGTGTGTTTATTGACATGCTTGTTTCCTGTTTTAAGATAAGCTTTAAACAAACTCTTAAACAAGAACTTATCGCACGCTTAATAATAAACTGATTGCTTAAGTTGTAGGTCTAAAGTGAGTTAATGATACAGGCAGCATTTTTTCAACGTCCTCTATCAGCCAATCCAAGAATTATTTCCATATCATTGTCCAACAATGTGATAAACCTATTTTAGTATTTGACTAAAACAAGTTTTTAAGTTAAAAAGACAAACAAATAATGAAATGTCATTAATATAACAATTCAGTATCATTAATCATTTCATTAACTATTATTAAAACGCATAATTTGTTAGTATAATACCGTTTTTATCGAATAATAAGCGTGAGAAACTAAACCACTTTGCTTTAATCCGCGAAGGAATACGAGGGAAAATCGGTGTAATGCTGCAATCCGAAAGCTACACCACCAAATCCGCCACCAAAGCACAGCACTACTGTTAATAAAAATAAACATTAAACGAAGAAAGTTATTACATACGTATTGATTCCATCAGAATGTGATGCCTGCGGCGTAGGCCATCGGTGAATATGAGCTCGCCACATCAGCTGCCTGAACGCCATTCGAAATTGTCTCGACATGGTGCAGTACAACACAAAATTAATCGCTCCATTAAGTAAGGCAAACGCGTCCATTAGTTCCCCGAAGAGATCGTAGCAACCTTTAAAGAAACATCGTCCTAATGTACCACTAAGAAGACCCAAAACTCCTTGCGGTAGTTCTGTTACGAGAAATAACAGCAGCACTGCGACTAACATCATCGTCGTTCTATTTGTTCTTTTGCGTCCTTTGCATTGTCGTTTGATAGTCTTATCGTTTGTTAGGCAGGTGTTGTACATTCTAATTTTCTTTTGATGTCCGTTTGCACTGTACACTTCTCTTATAAGCCACATGCTTATCACTGTTAATATGAAACATGGCAGAAGCTTTATGACGACTGCGTGGACCCAAAAATTTATCTGGTACAGTAAGCCCTCCTCATCAGAATCAACGTGATATAGAAACATCGGTCCGCTCGGCTCTAAGATCACAGCAGTATGAATATTGAACACCTGAATATAAACTTTTACGTTCGTTATAAAGCAAGACACATGTCTCCGCGAATTTATTTTCGTGTTGCTAGTAGATTACAAATTATAAAGTTCTCAGAATGGTCACGCCGTAATAATATTATTCTTAGTAATAAAAACACAGCATTGGAAATTTGTTCATACTTTTTGCGCCAAGGTCGACGAGTCGACTCGTTATAATCACAGAGCTCGCAGCGATACTGCGAATGCGATAGCGGTTTATGTCATAAATAACACTTACTGAAAAATAGTTTTTATTTTCATGATTACAAAGCTTAAATTCTAATGATATTTATTGGCTGGCGAATGGCGGCTCGCTAAGCTGTACTTAAAATAAATGACCCTAACGCCATCTAGTTTGTCAGTATGGGGTATAGGTTTCACCTATCGTACGTCCAAGTAACATTTGTATTGCCGATAATTAAACCAAAGTAAAATTTAGTTGTACTCTCTGGCTCCTAACACAAAGAAGACTAATTTAGTCGTAAATACAGCTTAACTTAGCTATATTTTGAGATCACACACGCAAGTTGTTGTATCTTTATTTTGTATCAAGTCCGCAGCTTTACAATATAGAGCAAACATGTGAATTGAAATATATAGGATAGATGGGTGACCCATTCTAGCACTGGTTTATATCTGATATCCGACCTCCTCCGTGTTTCGGAAGGCACGTAAAAAGTGGGACCCGATTAATGTCTCTTTGTTATATTAGTCGTAAGGTTGTGGAGATCGTGGAGGTTCCGAGGATGACGTCAGATGGCAATCGGTCATCTTAATTCGCCCCACAGCCAATTCCTCTGCAATCTTAGTGGACCCTGATGTTTGACCGGGATAACGCTAGGAAGTAGAGGTATATAGCCTATAGCCTTTCTCGATAAATGGGAATCTAAAACTGAAAAAAAATTTCAAATCGATATAAACAAACTCTTCAGCTTTATATACTAGTATAGATATATTTATATTCAATATATTCAATACATTTTTTTATTAATTGTTATAGAGCAGTAAATTATAAAATATATTAATATATATTTTTAGTTATCGTTATAAATTTTGTTGATCGCTGTAAATTATTAGTTAATTATAAAACATGAAGTAGCTCTATTAAATTTGACTTAAAAGATCTACTTGACTTTGAAAAAAATATACCACAGGCAATATATTACATATTTAATAAACATTTTTTCTGCTTCTCACAGTAGAGATGTTTATAAAAAAACTTTAGCTTTGCTTAAAAATTAATGACTATTAATTAAGTAGTTGAGTCGTAAAGGGTGACAAACGAATTTTTAGAAATAAGCTAGCTGTCTCTCGCAACTTTGTCTGCGTAAAATTGCGAGGTCTTACCTCATTCATATGACTCTACCGAAAAATTCTTTTTCGGCAGTTGTCTATTAAATGTAAGCAACTTCATAATAGCGATTTTCGATATTACTTGTCAGGTGATCATTAGCTTTTATATATTATTATTAATTTAATCTAAAAATTAATTTTAAATCTATAAATTCGATTTTCAATATAGCTATTAATTTAATTGTATAGAAGAGCAGCCTGTCTACAAAGTGATACCTCATAATTTCTCAACTCGCGATAAGCAAGCAGACCGAACTTGTAAGCTGATGCGCCTTCAATATCCGTTGTATATGTTATTATTGAAATACGTAGAAATACTGACGAGCCTCTGAGATGTGCGCTATCGCGTGGGAAGCAATACGATACTTAATAAACACGTGACATTTTTATTTTTTTTTAGGTTTAATCTATTTTAAATTGAGATGTTTAAATTTCTTCACCGTGCGTTACTATGCGTTAATCTAATCTAATTGACATTTTTCTTTGTTTTTTTTCGATTAGAGAACACGCTGTATATATAAATTTTATAAGTTAACGGAAGTGGATTTTTTATTGCTTATATACATCTTCTTCGTCCTAGCGTTATCCCAGTCTAGTATCAGCGTTCGTTTAGATTGCAGAGGTTGTTGTTGTGGTTGTGGGGCGAATTAAGATAACCGATCGCCATCTGACGTCATCCTCGGAACCCCCACGATTTCTACAACCTTACGACTAATATCACAAAGTGACATTAATCGGGTCCCACTGTTTTAAGCGCATCCGAAACAAGTAGGAGGCCGGATATAAGAAAACCAGTGTTAGAATTGGTCACCCATCTACCAATCACGGTAAGTGCTGCTTAACTTAGCGATCGACTCAAAGGCCGGCCACTGATTAAGCTTCGACCTCTTTAATGGTTATATACATGAATATAATAAATAAACCCTTTGTAGAGTCTACCTCCTGAGGGCCTCGCACGAACTTCTTGAACCGAAGTAAGTCGACGAGTCGACTATATTTAGGATGAAAATGTTCGTGCTAGGCCCACAGCGGACCCTTCTTAGCGTCAGCCTGGGTCACATTAGCGTTGATTGAAAATGTGACACGATTAAGACTTGCCTCCTGCCAACTAAAGACGACTCCATAGCTTAGTTCCGATTTGAAAAGTTCATTCTAGGCCGTCAGAGGCCCTAGCACTAACATTTCGAACCATTTGAAGTCGACGAGTCAACTTTATGCAGGATGAAAAGGTTCGTGCTAGGCCCACAGCGGACCCTTCTTAGCGTCAGCCTGGGTCACATTAGCGTTGATTGAAAATGTGACACGA
>JANCMC010015091.1:699770-727401 GCA_024363005.1 Charaxes varanes
GAAATTGTTTTGGCTATGATGAATTTCCTTAAAATACTGTATTATTAATAAATAATAGGTGTCTGATTGATGTCTGCCTGTCTAGCTATTGTGGGGCGCTAACAGTTCACTGATCTGTTTACCATAGAGACCGATAATGTTTCCGCACCTTTGACTTGACACCTTTAAGTACAAGCATCGCTGCTCTCATTTCAGACATGCTTTGCTCACATTCACTTAAAATGTACTCTACGTGTATTGAAATTGTTTTGGCTATGATGAATTTCCTTAAAATACTGTATTATTAATAAATAATAGGTGTCTGATTGATGTCTGCGTGTCTAGCTATTGTAGGGTGCTAACAGTTCGCTGATCTGTTTACCTTAGAGACGGGTAATGTTTCCGGTGTATATGAGGAGTCGTGTAAATATAAAGTATATAAGATTGTTGATGTTGTCATCTCGTCTGTGCATATAATCTTGCAGTGATCTGCTCGGGCTGATTCAGCCAACATACCTTTGTTGCAGTGGTTCTTTATGCGTCTCATTAAAATGTAAAGTAAAACGTTGATGTACACGACAATGGCAATTATTTTAATAAGTGAATGGGTAGGTTTTTTAAATGCAAGTATTATGCCATAGAGCCTTAATAGACTAACACTGGCAGTACGTAAAAATATTAAACGAATGAACTTTCAGAAAATATAAATCAAACAACTATTCTACTCCTTTTATTTACATTCTTCTCTCTCTCTCTCAAGGAATGGAAGGATGTTTGAAATACAAATGTGCGCAGAGCACAAGAGCAAACTGAACCATTTGTTAAATTGGTAAAACTAACCTAATGTTACATGGTTTGTCGCCAATTCAGCAGAGAAAACTAAATTATTTGCACAACTCCAAAGCAATTTAGTGCTCCCGATTGACACAACAATTATATAAAATTAAAATAAAGTTATTATAAGTATTTATATTAAATAATAACTTTACAAATCTAAGTAATTACTCAACACAGGTTGAGTCAGAATCCACGACCCTCGGAGCGGAAGGCAGGGTCACTGCTCACTGCGTTAACGGATCATGAATCAAATTTTCAAATTGGTTGGACCAATTTCGACGGAACTTTTACTGGCAGATAGCTGATATTATAATAAGTAACATATCCTACTTAAATGACTTTAAAAAAAATAAGTAGGGTCCCAAGCAAAAAACATTTAAAATATAAAACTCAAATTTTAACAAAAGTACGGAAATCAAGCGGGGAAAGTCGCGGGTATCGGCTAGTCTTTTAAAAAAACGTTCCTTAAAATGTTACAATAATAAATATGAACTGATTAGAAATAAGTTTTGTTGCACTTTGTTGCAATTGAACACTTAAAAAATGAAGTCTTTAGTATGGCAACTGAATAGTCTTCAATAAGGTTATTATTTATAAAATTTTTCTTGATACAGCGTAACCTTAATATAACGAGCCTCAATACAACGAATTTCTCGAATAACCTAGAACTCTTCATAAGAGCTAATGCAAAATATACCTTTATATTACGATATAATAAAGTATCTTATCAATAATTCCCACTTAATTGTAGAATATTTATTCGTGTTGCGACGTGTTCAGAAATGTTTACCGTGTTAAAACGAAATATAAAAGTAGATGGAGAGGAAAACCACAGCACAGGTTGCGGATACTACTTTCACGGACTATATAGGGAGAGTTACTATAGCGGCTGGGGTAGTCCGGGGTCGCGTACCCGTAGTGGATCTAACCAATTATCGGACAGATAAAGAGGAAGATCCATGGCTGGACAAAAAAGTTGGGTTGCAACCAATTTTTTTTTATTCAGTCAATGCATTGAATTCAATATATTTTAACATGATTAATTTTAAGTTAATTTCTTATGAGAGATAATATAGCGGGAAAAAATTATCACGAAAAATAAAGTTTTGTTAAATTAAGACGTTCGAATATTTCACACTTATGTTGTATTTGATGGATCGCCGTTATCTGACAAGTGAAAAATCAGATGTTTGTTGATAGTAACGCTATTTAAGAACATTTCAGAACATAAATAAAGCCGCTTGATAATCGAGATGAAGTGAAGAATTCGTATACATTTGAGATGAAATGTCTTGATCAATGTGAAATATTTTTTTATTTCAATAAAAAACTAATGGCCAATAAATTTTAAGTAAAATAAAAACATTTTTCTAAAAGCTTTTATTTAAATGCAAAGTACTCGTCAAGACGAATCAAACGAGCATAAACGTACAGAGAAACATTACAGGATATCGCGTGCCTTTTACAACGTTCAAAATTGCAAGACACAAAAAGAAAGAAACAAATTGACAGAGATAAATATTAAACAATGAAGAATGCAAAATGGATATATTTTTTGTTATATCTTGTATACACATAAGTAAACTTATAAATTCTGTTATGTGACCTTTTTAAAACATTATACGTAAAATTCCAAATATAGAAAATCGTAAATAGTGATAAAAATTCAAGAAAACCTCAAAGATTAACAAGTCCTTGAGCTAGCAATTCAAGTGTCCGAAAATATTCTTGCAATATTGAACTGTTCTGTTGTGACTCAACAATATACGCAGACATAGTTCTCTACACGTGTTGAGATAGCTTGTTTGAAATTATAAATATAAATACTGTGGCATCTCACGTGGCGTACATAGTTGTAATAACGCTGCGGCACGTTCAGCCATGCGTCTACTATATCCGACTGCAGATGCGACAAATTAAATAGTTTAAACTATTAAACGAGCAATAGCTTTATAAACACAAACGTCTGCCGTCTATTACCTTCTAATGAAACTAGGATAAAACTGTTTCAAATCCTTAGGTGAAAATTTAGATTATTTCCACGCATGTACTTCATCTAAATCATGGTAGCGATCCCAACTAAATGAACCTAACGTAGCACGTTGAGCTGATCTACTCGGTTGCATTTGAGCATCAATTAACCTATAACAGGAATCAATTTATAAAGACTTAAAAATTTTAATCCGCATTAACTTTTTTTTTGTACTTTTCTACTCTGATCGTCTTTCGTTTTATTTCCTTCTTTCGTCACTTCGTCTCTTAAATAAAAGATTTTATTCACACTTAGGAATAGATTCTTTTTTTTTTTTAACAGACGAAATGCATCGCGCTATAAAAACATTTTAATTCAATTTATACTCTTTGTAAGAAACAAAGAGTATATAATATAATTACATACATAAATATACAAAAAATAGATGCTTTCATTTTTAAATAATAATTAAAACTAAGACAAAAAATAAATTAACATATTTTGACAATAATTTGCAATACGATACTTAAAGTTTAATGAAATAAATTTTAGATTTTGTGACGGTTTACAATTAATTAAATGAATGTTTAATATCAAGTGCCCCCCCCCCCCCCTGGTCTGGTTAAGGTTTCTATCGTTCACGACACGGCCCGAATGTTCATAGAAAAATAAGACTTTTTTGGTGTAGCCAGGATCAGTCCGTCCGACGGCGTCCACGATCGAAGACGCCGCCATATCGTTCTTGTATCATCTGTCCGTAACAAGTATATTTGCTTTTTTATTTCGATTTTATTTAACTTTACTTCTTTTGTAAATGGCTATGTTATTTAAAAGGTAAATATTACGTAATATTTAAAATGTACCCAGCATTATGTAAAAGATTTAAAAAGATTTTATTATGTATAGGAATTATGCAATCGTTACCGCCGACAGTTTTATCAATTTTCATTTGTACAAGTATTAAAAGCTTAACTACAAAATATTATCGTCTTTTTTTTGGAAGATTATGTGTATGACCTTGAGAGTATAAACATTATTACATATTCTTCTTCTTTTCTGTGAATGGAACGTTTTTGTCTACACATTATCTATTTTTTTAGTGTTTATACGAGAAACGAAAAATTTCGCTTCGAAAATTGCGCAAATGGAGAACTCTAAAATTTGACACAATTAGAGTTTACATAAAGGATGGCGTGCGAATGCTAATATTTTTTTATTAAATATGCGTTATAAATAAATTAAATTATTATAATAAAATAAAACGACACGCACACGAATGCCAATCCATTTATACACACATGCATCTTCCCGAATTTTGGCTCCTTTGCTATTACCCAGTAAACCGAACTCCTTGTCTTTTCCATAAAACGTGATAGAAGCTAGAATAATCTATGAAATAATCATTTTACATGTCAGCCGAAAGGTCTAGTAACTAGAAACGCCGTCTATTCCAAAGTAATTCTGCATTTGATTATTTTTAAAGGAATCTTTTAACTTTTCTTTTCTATCTTTATTTACTTACTTGAAATCTTGATGTTTATACAAGTTTCGTCAATTTGACAAGTAAATATAACTTAAATTTATCTTAATCAGTATTACATATAGGTACGCTAATATCAATTACAGTGGTTTACCTTAGTTAGGTCGATAATATTAATGAATTATATTACAATATAAATAAAAATTACTTTTAAACCTTCCTAAAAATAAGGGGAAGAAAACAAAACAAACAGAATTAAGAACAGTCCAGCCGTTTCCTGATTTAAGCGAGACGAACGAATAACGATTAATTTTTATACATATAGATGTGTGATACACATGTTATTGTGTTGCAGCTAATTTCTCTAAATCCTGTTATCGATATTCGACCTAAATCGATGTTAAACGATCAATTATATGACGTTAATCTTAACACGGTTATCACCGATCACCTTTTGGATACAAACCTTTAACCGTTGCGCTATCGCGGCTTAATTATACCCGAGCATGTTTATTTCTGGTACTCGGCCGCGACAAACCCATTCGGCTGCATAACAAAAGAGGACTGCAAGCTTTTAATTAGTTAGACAGGAGTTAAGGGAAGGGATGGAGCAAAAGGATATAAAGGTCGATGGAGAGGAGGAGAGGATGGAGAGGAGGAGAGGAGGATGGAGAGAGGAGAGGATACTACTATCACAGATAATGCAGGGGAACTACAATATCAGCTAAGGTAGACCGGGGTCGTGTACCCGTGGTGGATTCGTCTTTGTGGTGGATTTGAATGTCCTTAAAGGAAAATTTCGTAACGTTGTCATTCTAACCAGCCCATCATAGATAAATTAAAAGTGTTTTAATCGTCTCCATTTATTTATAACACCTGTATTGCTACGCTAGTCAGGGCCAACTGAGCCTTCACCACACCCACTTTCGCACAAAAAATTCTCTTGGAGTATCAGACAAATTTTTAATCAGCCTATTGTGTCCCACTGCTGGGCAAAGACCTCCCTCTTCTCGATCCATCTTCCTCTTTCCTGGGCAAATCTCGTCCACAACCCCCCGCAAAGGTATCCATATCGTCGCGCCCCTCTACCTCGGCCTACAGTACAACAATCCAAAAGACATACATAAGTCCAGCTTATTCTTCTCGAGTGATAGCAAATTAGAATGTCACAATAGCACGGTATTTTCTGCTCCTAGTTTAAGCACTGTTCAATTTTCGAGCATAAATATGTATAAATTATCATTTCTCGTCCCACCGTACAAATATTTTCAAGTTAATATAGTACCGAAATGTGTAACTAGATGGCGTTGTCAGCCAGTTGCATCGCGATTGCATTGTCGTTTAACTGTACTCATATAGAAAAGATATATTAAAGAGTCTTTGTTCGTGGTCAAGTGTAAGTTTTATTCAATATCCGCAAGCGATAGCACTATACTCCGTTACTATTTAATAATCTCATAAATCTCCGTCTACCCTTGTCGTCATTGAGCTGTTATTAACTACTTTTATTTCCACTTCAAATAACCGAACTTTTCAAGTAGCTGGCATATTTGAAATAGTCCTTCAAATTCAGATCTAGCGAAGTTTCCAGATATGTAATTACGCGAGGAGAGCACGAAATTAATGGTTTTGCCGTACAGACAACGATATAACCCGGCACTTAATATGCAGGAATGTTCCATCGTCTATTTTCGGTGTTGAAACTCGTCTTTCGCAAGCTTAAAATTAAAGTGACATAACTCATAAAGCAGATTTTTGGGAAATCGCAAAAATGTTTTGTCATTTAAGACTTCCGCTTATAATTCTAAAAAAACAGAATTATAGTAACAAATTATGTATTTTAATAATAGTTAATTTACTATTATTGATGATGTTGAAATGTTATTTTATTACTTTTTGTCTTTTTAATTAAAAACTTATTTTCGTTAAAAATACAAACAAAGTTGTATCCCAGTGTCGGATAGAGATATCGAAATAAATCTATGATTGGATGATAGAGAAAGAATAATTAACTCACTTTAGACCTAAAACGTAATCGGTCACTTTATTATTAAGCGTGCGGATCATACGGGAGTTATATATATTTGCGTATACAATATACATATTGTAGAAAACAGTGATACCGTGTAAATATTTACTATATAGTATCTAGCTCACCACACAACTGTTTGCACGTGTGATATCAACACTGCGCACAATGTGCTTAGATCGTTGTTACCAGATCAACGGTTGCAACACGACTGACCCGTTTACCTGCGTGTTAATGTATTTATGCACTTATGAATAACTACCCTCTTTTATCTATACACTACACTTGCATATATTAATAATATTAAAGTGTTGTAAACCTTTTTTGGTTAAGGAACCGTGTCAAATTGAAAAAGTTTGTGAATTAATTTTTGATGTATTATTATTCGAATCGAAATCGAATGCAGGACTTACGAAGTTTAGTTTGCCGTGTATATACAGATATCAACGTAACAAGTAAAGTTACTTATTAGGTTGATATTTGTATAAACATGGCAGAAACATAAGATACGTAACGTTTTGAAATAAGATTATTTTTTCCCGGGAAAGGTTTCCCGAACTTGATTTCCGCGTTTCTGAATATGACAGAACCTATTATTCTATTGTATACAAAATATAAATAGAAAGAAAGAAAACACAACTTTTCTTATACAGAGCCCGAAATTTATTCACGAATTCATCTTGAATCTTTGTATGGGTTGGGTTTTTTATTTCCAAATGGTTGAAGCATTTTTTTGCAGTATGAAGAACCTAAATTTCAATTTAATTGAAATATTTTACTTTATAGAACGTAATTGATTAATATGCAGGTGTTTCTTTAAAAAATGTACTTTGTTTTACCATTGAGAGCCAAGGAGTTACTGGGAATTGAAAGCCAGGTCTAAGATAGACATAAGATAGAGAATAGAAGAGATAGACCAAATCTTAAACTTTAAGAAACATATTGAAATAGTAAGTTCCATTCCAGTTCAATAAAATGATTTACATCTTCAAAAATCTCAGGCACATAGTAGAACCTGAATTGATGAAACGTATATACCACACACACACACATGGCTTGTCAAGAAATATCATAAGTTTATTACTAGAAAGGACATCTAAAGCCGCACTCGTAGGATCATACCGGATTTAGCCAGGCAGGGGAGGGAATACTGGCAGTGAAGGTAAGTGTTGCTCACTGTAAAGAGCGCGCTCTAAAACCTTCACCTTGGTCACAAGTTCCGGGCACTGCTATGGTTCCTTCCTTTTCAGCGCGATGGACCCGGCAACCGCACGGTAATTAAATGGAATGCTAAGAAATTCGTCTCGTCTCGTTCCCTCTTTTGCCTGGCCAGATCTGATCCTAGTAGGGCGTCTTTAGATATCCTCTGTAATAGAGACCAAATGAATGATAGATGGTAAAATGGTAAAGAAGGGATATGAGAGTTGATGGACACAATTGGACAAAGTGGAGACGTAAGGTTATTTAAACGAACCCTGGTCATGTATCGGAACGACGCTGGGTAGAAGAAGAGACAGTAGATAAGGAATTTTGAATAGTATCACTTCAATTCTGAAAGTGTTATATGAAGAAGAAGAAGAAAAACTTTTATTTGGCATAAAATCACTGTACATAGATATATCTACAATAAAAATTTAAAAAATGAAAAGAACCATACACAAATAAAAGCCCTTATAAATTATAAGTATATCTATACTACTAACTATGAATGATCCTTCGTTGTTATAATTGAATTTATTATTGCTTTTTTTTGTAATTTTTATGATGCATGTAATGATAGAAAATTTATACAATTTACACAGATTTTCGATAATATTTTCGTCGTTGTAAATCGTTTGTAAGCACTCATCAACGGCCATTCGTCATCTGTTCGACATTCAACGTTCATTCCCATTCATTCAGTACCCATTCAAGTACGTTCAGAAACAAGCGTGTCATTTGTCTGAGTCAGTGTTGTTCGGAGTAATGTAATTTATAAGATCAAACAGTCTATGGGTATTATGCATCGCCACGTTATGCGCTATTAATGCTTTAACGTGTCGCCACGCACGAGTGATCTTGTGACTCTCCAAGGCTCTGTAATTCCCCTCTGTCCTATTCTCTGTCGTATACACTATACAGTGTTGATTACTACGGTACGCATTAGTTCTTGTATACGGTGCTTTTTATAGGATCCAGATTCTTGCGGTAGTGAAAGCGGAGGGAATACTAGCGAAATTCCATTTTAACCTAAAAGAAAATCATCTAGGGGCATGACCCTCACAGTGAGGCCTGCAAAGCGCGAAGACACTACCTAACTACCTTTTCTCAAAATGCCTAATTAATTTTGAACCGATGGCGTCAGATTAACCGTTGTGTGATTCTATATGACCACGATCCTTATTAATGAGAGACCGATGAAAGAGAGAGTCAGTAGAGTGAATGAAGTTACGACGTGTAGAGCAATGGCGGGTAGAGTTACACTACTGTAATGTTCATATAGTTAAAGAACAAACAATATTTTCATTCTATCTAAAATAATATAATAAGATGTAGAGTTACCCCACTAGTGTCCACACGGGAACTGTACCTGGCTGGGTTTGCTGCTGAGTGGACTGTAATTTTGGTGATGTTCAGGATCTTGACCGAAATTTAATCTTTTGCATGTTAATTTAAAGACCTTAGTAAATAGTCAATATTTTACTAATATCTAAATAAAAAGTTGATCAAATTAAATCTGCAAAATATTGCAGATATCTGCGATTCCAAACAAAAGGTTTAATTTTATTCAATAAGCAAAACACTGTTAGCTTTCCTTTTTATTATCATTCACACAAATTTCACATATATGACATAACAATTAAGAACTACAATATTGAAAATATTATAAATAGCTGAATTAACAAAATTTTCAATATAAAACTAGGGCATGCTTACTTTGCATGAGAAGTTGCAGAATTTCATAAATTAAACAATTTTATCATATAACAACAACATTTTTTAGAAAATGAAATATGTAGCATTCTTTCGTTAAATCTCATCAACACCTAAATAAAGGTGTTATAAATATGATTGTACATTTTTTGTGTTAGTGCTTTTAATTATTTCAGTACAAACCATCAACTGAAAACAATGTATAAGGCATAAACTACCACGCCTAAGATATGTTAGCTAAATAGATACAGTGAAATAATGGCTGGAATACTAAAAAATTTAATGGCAAACCCATATCTTGCACAAATTAATTAGGCTTTTAAAGACGATAGATTGATCAGCGCCACCTAGCGGTAACGTTGTAACACTGATCAATCTCCATACAAATTGAAGTAAACTTTACCAACGTGTTAGGGTTATAAACACTACGTACGTCGGGATTAAGCATTACCGTCAAATCGCGTTAACTGCATTCGTGTTTATGTCCAAAGCTCATTAAATATTAATTAAGTGGATGACATATATAATTAACACATATTAATATCTCTATTGACTACTAGTCAAATCAAACCTTAAGGGACATTTGTTTAATAACGCTGAGAGATGTTTCAATTTCATTCATATTTTGTAAAAGTAAATGAATCTTCTACTAATTTCATTTAATTACATTTATTTCTATAACTTATTTATCTAACCTTAGGTATAATACCATCCTGTTTAGTAATTTTAAACTTTCATTGTACTTTTGTCTAAAACTGTTGGTACTGCTTTTACATTTATCGTGTACACCGCCTACATCTATTTGTTTAATGTAAGGAAGAGCAGAAACTATGTAAGTTTTTTTTATTAGCCTGTCGTGTTCCACTGCTGGACAAAGGCCTCCCCCTTCTTGATCCACCTTCCCCTTTCCTGGGCCAATCTCATCCATAACTTCCCCGCAAAGGTATCCAGTTTACATTGTCTTACTTCAAGTTTTCTCTTCGTTAGCTTCGCCGTCGCCACATAATGACTTAAAGTTATATGGGCCGTGACACTTTGAGACCTTGTTAGACTTAATGTAATTCAGAATTGACGTTTTTCAATTGGATTTCGTTACAAAGTTTAATTTGAAAAAAGCTCTGGCCTTTATTATATAAATACGCATCAAAAAATTCGGTGAAGTAAAGTATCTTTGAAACCTTACTCAGGCATTAATTGATTTTTATATTTGTAGAGCGAAGCATTAAATGTGCTATGAAGACTTGGGAAAATGAGTTTTCCACAATGCCTTAAGCACTTTTTTCTTACTTTTAATTAATTTTATTCGCCGCTCCGCTGGCATTTATAAACATTTTATCAATCAATTCATTTGACATGTAGAGTATAGTTTACCTAAATTTATTTCGTTTTTAGAATCCGGATTTACTTAATAAAAAAATTTACGATGTTTCATTTAGTAATTAAGACATAAAAGATCGACAAACATAGTTTAGTGAACCTGCATTCATGATATTAAGGACAAATAATATTGTAAGTGTATGATAATTTTTAATATATTTTGAGCAGAGATCGACTGTCGCAGCTTTTTCCGCACCCGCATTTTGATAATCGCTAAATAATCGACTACGAGCTTCCCAACACGGATGGCTCTCCCTAGCCACCCTACGGAACTTAATGGCCCTAATTTTGAGGGACACGTTGAAGGTAGGTTTCAATTAAATCATAGGCTAAGATAATCACCGTGTTAAATAACCATACTGAATACGTTCATATTTAATGCTACCATTTATACTAGGTGTATGTAGTTCGTTATACAACTTTTAAGCATTATTTGTACCCTTAAGAACTTTTTTCAATATTATATTTTCAAAAACCATAATTATTAATTTAAAGTCTTATCGAATTATTAATTGTTATTATTATATTATTTTAAGTTATTTACAAAAAGAATCGAAAACGATTGCCCAATCTCTCTTGGTCACGGCATCACGCGTAAACTGCTTGAACGATTTCGCTAATTCTTTCTTCTTGTGTTTGTTATTGTTAGGAGAAGGTCCTTATGAAAGCAAAAATCAAGAAAATTGCGCGTGAAATTATAAATTTTAGAGAACTGGACTACTATATTAAATTATTTCTAATGTAGCGGGAACCGGAACGGGAACGGGAACGGGAACGGGAACGGGAACGGGAAAGGGAACGGAAACTGTAATTTATTTTTGTTAAAATTCGTATCATACCAAAATCTAACAGAAACTTTTAGCCCTAATGATTTTACATTTGTGTATTTTTAAAATCGTTCTCCAATCACTAACCCTTGATAATGACTAGTTTTCATATACGAATTATATTATAGCCTTCGCAAGTTCTAAAGCTGTAAGTTCTTACTTTATTCCTCTGAAATTTGCCTTGCTGTTAGAAACAAGCCATCGCAAATAGGACTCTTCCATAAGTGTCTGTAGTAGGAGCTTAATAATTATTTGTATATGAGAACTAGACAAATCTGGCCTTAGGCTTCAATATATTATCTAAGTTATAAGAAGAAATTATATTTTAAGTTGTTATAAAATATTATATGTTGCTATTCAAATAAGTTTCAGGACTGAACTTGGCATGCACTTAGGTATCACTTCTTTTGTCGTTGAAGTTGACAACCATGGCATATATCATAATATTGAACTTGGCTCTCGTTTCACATTTATGTTTGTAATGGGACATCATTATTATTATTATTGAAAAGACATACTAAAGACAGATTATGAAGCAGTAAAAGATTAAAGGATACTAATTTCTACTCCCACTAATATATCAGCTTTATACACATCTGAAGGTAGACAACTTAATGCCTGTGTTATAGGTAACAGCCGCCTGTTATAGACAAATATTTTTTTTTTGTAAATATATTAATACATACATATGGATAATACACTCAGACTCGAGGCGAGAAACGAACCCACGACCCCGGAGCAGAAGGCAGGGTCACTGCCCACTGCGCCAACGTGCCAGTCGAAAAATGAAATTAAAATAAACGAAGAGCTTCAATGAATACTCGATTAGTGGAAAAGGATAAAAAATTTAAAAATAAAAATATATCTAACAAGTCCTATCTGTAACGATTTTTAATTTCACACTAAGCGATTTCAATTTTGACGCACATATTCAATCGCAATTTTACCTTTCGATTCGGAATTCGAGATTTAATATTTAATACGCCGGCTACGTAAAACGTGGACAGATTTGATTAACATGTTTTAAACGTGTACCGAGGAGCCTTCCAAAAATATTTTTTCGAATATTCATGATTGAGGACTATTTAGAGGAGGTCGTGGCCTAATCAGTGGTCGACATTTGAGTCGATCGCTAAGTTCAGTTGCTCTGGCTGCGACCGGGTGATAGATGGGTGACCCATTCTAGCACTGGTTTATATTTGATATCCGACCTCCTCGGTCTGCCTTCGGACAGGTGCAGTTATTATTCTTATTTAATGTTCTTCCTAGCCTTATTTCGGTCTAGTACCAGAGTCCGCTTAAATGGCAGAGGATGTGGCTGTTGAGCGAGTTAAGATGACCGACTGCCGTCTGACGTCATACCTGGAACCCACAAAACAATCTCACGACTAAAACCACTTAGTGACATTAATCGGGATCTACTGTTTATTGTGCCTTCCAAAACGCGGAGAAAGCGGCATACTTGAAAAATCAATGTTAAAATGGATAACCCGGTCGCGATTAGAAAAGCTTAACCTAGCGATCGACAGACCGGCCACTGATTAACCTACAACCTTATTGGAATTAAGCACAAACAGATAATGTGAATAGTAATAAGCAGATGAAAATACTCATAGAACAATTCCTATTTGTTTCATCGCTTACCAAATAGAGACAATGAGACTCTGTTTGATTTTATTTCAACGATAGGAGTTGACTACAATAGTAGTAAAACAAACAGATAAGACAAAAATTACTTATCGGAGAATAATTCCTATCTGTCTCATCGCTTACCAAATAGAGAAAATAATACTCTGTTTGGTTTTAGTTCAACGATAGACTTTGACTAGAACACTATTAATTTATTTCTAATGTAACGTGAATGGAGACAGGTACGGGAACGAGCATGGAGACGGTAATAATATCATAAATTAATAGAATTGAGTAAGTAGGAAGTAATGAACTTTCGAGCAGGACGTCTGCAGGGGGTCCGCTCTTTTTCTATGTAAATGTGGATATTTTTATTTATTTGGATATTTTTACGATGTAAACTCTATAGCAGTTAGTTTTCTATGTACGTTTGAATAAAAAAGAATAGTTTATAGGCACAGATTGAATTGACGAAGAACAATGATTGCGAAAAAAGACAAAAATACTAAAGAATAATACAGAAGAATAAAGTATAACAAATAATGTAGAGTTTTTGACTTTTTATATCACACATACATGTACACAAATTTTAGTGACTCCTTAAAAAAGCTTTTTACCGTTTGCCACCGTGAAAAAAAACGAAGTAAAATTAACAAATGTATGTTATTAGAAAATTTCTTTTACAAATCCATACAACCGTAGTCATGGCTAGAAACTTTCTAGAAAGCGGAAATCTGAAGCAGAAACTTTTATTCGTAATGGCAACATCGTGCTCAAGACCGCAAGAATTTAATATTTCTATTTTATTTCGTATAACATAAGTGTATTATAAGGGTGAATATTTAGGATGAACGCATTCTAGTACTATATTTAATATCACAAATGGATCAAGCGCTAGTATTCAAATTTTGGCCCTGTAAGTATAGAATTGATGAATTTAATTGAACTAGAATGCTTGGATGACATATCACTAGACTTAAGACTAGTTGCTTATTCCTTGCTTTTGCGAATTTTTTTAAGGTGCACTTTATATTGAGGAGATTACTATTTTCCATATCGTTTGCTGATATAATGTATTACGTATACTTTTATTTTAAAATGATAGCTTATATTATGGTGACTGTAACATTTATTTTGTTCTTGAAATAAATAATATGACAGCTAGAAATAGGTCTCTACGATCAATTAGTTTATTAATTCGATATAAATAGTTTTGATAAATTCTAATTATATTCAAACGAGCATAATAACGAGTTTAATATACTATTTCATATAAATACCTGAATTATAACAAACGCCTTTTACTGGTTCCGCAACTGGAAAGAAATAAGGTACTCATTAAATTACCTTTTTTTTTTAAATTTCTATATTGGGGAGAAAGTAGGTCATATGTACCCCCAATTATTGGAGATCACAATATGCATTAAAATAGTGTTAAATTCGAAACAATGCAACAAATGCAATCTTAGATTTATCATCTACCTTCCATTGCGCAAGGATCGAACAATTTATAACATTACTAAGCATTCATTTCTAATATGAAGACAAAAATATACTAGAAGTCTAATTTGTAAGCCTAATCACATGATTAAAATCTTGAATCTTATATTTTTAGTGCTACTTTAAACTATTTTTATCGCATTGAAGTTACTCGTGTTGAAGATCATCCTAATGATAATATTTTTGGTACATAAATTAAAGAAAGAAAAAAAAAAATCAAATAGATACTTAAAATTAAGTTTTAGACTGCTAAGTCGTTTTAAGTTTTGCCAACTTTAAAAAATTCCACTGCAATATTTATAATCTTGGTATATTTTAATTTCAATGATAATTATTGTAGTGTCAAACTATTTTTTAATTTTTCTTAGATTCTTAAGCGTCAAAAAATGAAATTTATAATTTTTTTGTTTGCATATTTCGTTGTATCAATTAACATATCAATTAACTTTTATTATATTGGCAACCCTGTAATGACTACTTAACCTACCACTGTTGGAAAATTTGGTAATGGTGTTATATTAGAAAATTAAATGTATGCCCATTTGAATTACTTATGTGCTTTTAAGCTTTCCACCCAACTTAGCGAGGTGGCCGCTCTTTTCAAGGGCGTCGTGCCTCCGAGGGGAATCCCGAGCGCTGCGCCATCGGGCCAGTCAAAGTCGGCCATTATAATAATTTACTATATTTATTATGAATCTTGTATTGAAAAATTTTTATCAATCGCACACCTTCCTCTATATAAACTATAATTGTGACAAATTATTCATATACCTACGTCCAAGCGATTTTCGTAAAATACTGAAAGTTTTTGCTTCACTTGTTAATATATTATAGATTTCTAGTATTTTTCAAATACGTACTTGTACGTGTATCACAGTTCAAAACGCTTTAATGGGAACACATCGTAACATGTTGTAACATGTCGCAAAACGTCCGAACACAGCTTTGTGTCGACCAAATGTACGACAGGCTAGGAAACCTTTAATCCAATTGAGGTCCCGCATATATCGCGCGAACAGCCTATACTGCATTTCATTGTAGCGCATTGAACAAGCTTGCTGACTAGGTACCAAAATATATTCAGTACGTAATTCAACACTCCTACGTTAATTGTATTTTCGACATAGTAAATTATCTATACATATAAATATAATTGAAGTGTCTGTTTGTGACGTCGAAATTGAATTATTTAACTAAATACATATACCTACACTATGATTATAACGAAAAAACAAAGTAAAACATTTTGAGTTTGTCTGTTTTTCCGGGAAATCACTGGAACGGCTGAACCGATTTCGACTGGACTTTCACTGGCAGGTGGCTAATGTTACAAAGAGTTACATGGACAACTTCAGTTTTAGAAAATTAATCGAGTTTCCGCACAAAAAGAAAAACAAAACCTTCAAAATTTATCAAATCCACTGCACTGATGCGGAGTAGGTCGCGCGTTACAGCTAGTCTTTAAGCACCTTAAGAAACACGACTTCAAAATACGATTTTCTAGATACCGATGTGTTGAAGTAGGTATTGTATTTAACATGAAAATAACATTAGGTTTACCGAAAAGTGATGTAATAGTATTAACTTATTATAGATGATTCAGTCTAAAAATGCACGCCTTCCTCTAATTAATTGTAAGACTTACTTGTGTGTGTGCAAGGTTTTTCTTGTAAACTACCTCGCACTGTCAGCCAATAATATTAACGAGCTTGCGTGTTTACGTCTACAAGCTATTTTATATGTAGGCGTGAATACTTTGGCGAGGCGTGCATTTTTAGACTATACGCACTTTACTTCAGAATTAAATTATACACAAATATGAACGTTACAAGTTCCATACATATCATTTTATTACTTGCAAAATGATTCACGAGACTTGTCATGGCGACGTAGGCAAAACGTCACTCCGTTTAGACGTACGTTGGCTGGGGAACGCCTAATCCAATAGAATTCCTGCATAATTTGAATGTAGTGCCTATTGTGCTGTATTATGGTGCATTGAACCTGATGATAGACAGGTGGGAGCTTCGAGAAAATTGAGGATTTATCGCAGTAGGTACTTGTTAGTAGCTGATAGAATCAGATTACGTGGTGCCGATGTGAATGAAAAATGGAACGTGTGCAATGATGTCTGCGTGACTTGTCTTATGAATTAGTATCTGACAGAATTTAAACAGGACAGAATTATACTAGGGAAAAGTGGCAGAAACAAACACCTACATCCAGTAGTGGGTGATTAATGGCTGATAGATAAACAGATGCTACTGATGATTTGCAGATTATATAAAGTGAGTAGCGGGAGGTGACTGGATAACATTGGCAAGAGGTAGAGAAGAATGGCAGAAGCAAAGGGAAGCCTATGCTCAGTAGTGGCCTATCAAGGGCTGACAATTATCATAATTTAAACAATTGAATAAAATCAATAAAACTACAAAAGTAATTCTTATTATTAATGGAAATCCAAAACCCCTTACTTGATTTTATATTTAATTATAGGAATACTTTCATGACTACATGTAACTTAACTGTAATGTTAAAAACTTGTAGATGATAAGTAAAATTTGAATGTAAAATCACATAAAGGAACAGGATTGTCTCAATTTAATGCATATTAAATTAACTCTGTAACTAATCTGGAGAAAAGTAATGAAATTCAAAATCTAACGCCACACAAATTTCATACGAAACAATAAATTGAAAGCGTTTTCAAAGGTATAAAGCAAATCACGAGCCGTGTCGTCATGGTGCAAGCAACACGTCGCTCAGTACCGATTAGATGTACGGCCGGCAAGGGAAACCTAATCCAATTGAGGGCTTGCATAATTCGCACGAACTGCCTACTGTGCCATTCTGTAGTGCATTGAACTAAACTCATACCTCGAATAAGCCGGGACGTTTAGCCAGAATAAACGCAGTCTGTGCGACTCAAACGCTTATGATATTAGATCTGGATGTGCACCAGCTATGCACAATCTCATAATACTAATAGACCTCGTCTCTGATTAGTTTACATTTGCCGCTGTGACAAATTAGACGAGGAAATGAACTTAGCTTTATCAGATGAATTATCTCTATGACTAATTGCAACAAAAACCTGTTTGAACTCTTACAGTTTCATCTGTTGCTTCTTAACCAGTTTCGATAATTATTTTTATAATCTATTTAATTACAAAGATTGTATTGTAACTGTATAAATAATAATGAATTGATACTTGTATTGATCTAATCTTTTAAGCTTGACAGTGATTTCTGTAAATACAAGGTTCATACCTGTTGTATTAAGTTCTTATAAATGTTCATTTTCTACATACTTCATATATAGTATAACGATAACGTTTTCACGAGCGAGCCAAATATATTTTTCAAAATATATCGCATCATTAAACCTCCTATCAAAATCAAATATTGCACTCACGTTAAGCATATACATCACGCTGTCACTAATTTCGACTCTTAGCGCAATCTCTGGCTATTCCGACGAGAAAACAATACCACCTTTCACGGAGAACAAAGACGAAATAACAAAAGAATGGACTAGACGAATCAGTGCACGGCACATTATCGCCCCCGGGCCGGCAACACACACGCGACTGCCACTGACCGGCTTTTAAAGAGAAACTTGAAAAAAATAAACTGAAACTCCTATTCAATTCGAACCGTGCAACATTACTGTTGGATTTTATAGAAAATATTAAAGGATTTTTGTAAGCTATCACGTTAGCTTTGGCATCTGAACTAGGCAACTATGCCTCAGCTGGTATTTGGCTTTATATTGGAATACTTCAAGTGAATAAATATGTTAAATTTAAATAAAGAAAATGTAAAAATCAACCACAAATTTTACAATTCTTCGTTAATCATGAGCTCAATTTCAAATCTCTTTTGAAACGTTTTAGCTGTTCTGTTATACGTATTATCATTATAAATATATCTTTTGTGTTTATTACATCACGAGTACATAACTTATTATAGCAGGTTCCTGAATTTTAAGTACTTATGAGATTATTTTGTTTCATTTTTACCGTTTTCCTACTGAAGATCTTTATGCTATGTCTGATCTGTTAACTGTCAGAAAGCTATATGTTTTACTTATATTTTTAAGTAAGAAAAGAAGCGATAAAGTAGTTAAATTACATAAAATAAATATTAAATTCGCTCAAAGGCAATTTCTTGCACAATCAAGTTTTATATAAAACCAGGTAAATCATATACTAAATACTTATAAGCTACCGACTAGAAGTGTTAAGCAAACGTTATCAATTTGGATTAAGACACTAAATTACAATCAAACTGAATCTTTACTAACACATATTATGTAACACTTATTAACTCAACATTTACACACACACACACACACACACACACACATAATATATATACATATATTCACACAAATGTACATACATTTTTATATTCTTTAAATCTTAGATTCTTTTTATAATTATTACCGATAAATTTACTTTATCGATATGGAAGAGCGGAGCTTCCTGACACAGGCATTTTATTATGCTTACTAGGTTAGCTCCGGTTACAGAATATAGTTATAACTTTCTGTATGGAATTATCCGATACCATTAAGATTTCATGTATGTAGTTATAAGTTTTTTTCCAAATAAACATTTTTTTATTTTTTTTTAATACAAATAAGTTTCCTACACATGTAATCTTTTATCAGAATTATCTAAGTTTTGTCCGCTCTAATGTCTTGATGAGCTGGACGCCTCCCTTTGTGTTGTATATGTTGTACAGTAGAGTAAATGTATTGTATTCTTTAAATGTTTATTTCATTCACAATGTAAATTACAGTCCTTTGTTGTACCCTTTTATATAAGTTGATTTCATTAAACAAATACCGCTCTGTTCAGCATATTGCTAAATTATCATTAGAAGAAAGGATAATTAATTTAAAAGATAGCTCTAGTTGGCGTTCAATATCCAAGATAATAGACGTAATCAGGATTAAATATATAATAATAATGATTAAATATAATTATTTTCTAAATATTAATTTATATTTTAGACAGTAACGAAACTTCATAAGAAAATTGGCTAAACAAACGATAATAATTTAATACTATGTTGAAAATGAGTAGATTTTTTTTCATTAATTATGTTTTTCTATATATTAAATTGGTGAAAGTGTTACTAAGTCCATGAACATTCATTGAATTTAAAGAACCATCAGCAAAATCGTCACATAATTATAAAAATTATATAAATTATAATGCATTAATACCTCTATATTTTTTATTTCAAACGTATTTGATACAAACGTAATAAATTTGATTATTTATAATGGAATAGTACTTTTAACATTATAATATTCCATAGAGTATGTTCAACTTGTTCATATCAACTCTGATATAATAAGAGACAAGGTTTTTTTTAAATGCGAATGAAAGCAAAGTAGTTTAGTTTCTCATGCATGTCATGGATTTCCGCAAAGTAACGCCTGATTCTATCAATTACTTACTGTAATTTTATCTACGTGTTTTAAATCTTTATTTATTGTATTACAGAAAACCACTCCAAAAGGTTCAGAGCTTACTAAACCTGGGATGGAACGAATGGACCGTTCATTGAAACTGCGTTTCTTCGTCATTCAATCACTCTTTTAAAATGTTAGATATTTGAAGCAGAGAGACTTTGCGCTCGGCACTTTTAACGTTTTAAAAAGCAAACTCGATCGGCGAGTTCTAATTCGTTTTGTATTATTAAAACCACAAAGCAATAAATTTTTCAAAGCATTTTAAATACTGATGTGTATTACTTCATTACTGAAGTCGTGCAAAAATATACTGAAGACCATGACTATAGGCTTTACCATCACGTGAACGTTGTGGCCTTTCAGATCCTTGACACAACGACGTAGTGAGGAAGCTGAAACGGACAAAGCCGGCGCATAGACCGGCGCGCGGCGGTAGATTTTATTTTATTTTTTATTTTATTTTATTTTATTTTATTTTATTTTATTTTATTTTATTTTATTTTATTTTATTTTATTTTATTCTACTTGTATTGCATGACAGGAAATAACTTTCAAAAGTGCCGTCCGGTGGTTCTGTATTGAGTTATCATAATTTGGTTGCTGAAAGCAACGTGTACATTTAATAATTGTTACGGAACATAAAGTCGGATGGAGTGGAATTAAAGCATATATTCTTTTTGTAGAATATTTTTTATTTGTGAAGTGAGTCAATGCAAAAGTTAGTGCACTTATTTGTTTTTTTCTATTTGTATATAGACATACAAAAAAAAATCAACTAATTCCAGCCTTCCAAGAACATTGTCGCCTAGCAATGATGATGGTTACTTGTTTTGAAATTTATTATATATTTTTAATGAAATCATTTTATAATAATTATTATAATAACAATTTATATTTAAGCACTAATTCCATAATTTATCTCGTAGTTTTATTTCTACAGTTCACGGTTAGCACCCCAATTAAATTGTTTATTATTTTAATTTGTTTATTAGTTTGATTTTTATCCAAGTCGCAACGAACAGAACCTCATGGCGCGACATCGTGAAAACGAAACTTTTATAAGTGGAAGGGTTCACGACCCCCAATAATGGGGATTACGAAGTGGAGAGAGAGAGAGAGTTTGATTTTTTTTTTTGTATCATGGCTTCCACATTAGACAAATGTTCGTAAAAAAAAAACATAACCACCATTATCGTGAAATTTTTAAATGAGCAGTTTTCCTGTCACGTTCCGCTGTATTTCTCGCCTAACGCGACACATAAAGCGCTACCTTAAAACAAGAAAACACTATCATGGCTTCCACATTGTACAAATTTTCGCAAAAAAAACATAACCACCATTATCGTGAAATTTTTAAATGAGCAGTTTTCCTGTCACGTTCCGCTGTATTGCTCGCCTAACGCGATACATAAAGCGCTACCTTAAAACAAGAAAACACTATCATGGCTTCCACATTAGACAAATGTTCGTAAGAAAAACATAACCACTATTATCGTGAAATTTTTCAACGAACAGTGTTCCTGTCACGTTCCGCTATCTCGCTTGCCAAACGCAACACATAATGCGCAATCTTAAAACAAGAACACATAACATGACTTCCACATTAGACGGATGTTCGTAAAAAAAACATAACCACCATTATCGTGAAATTTTTAAACGAGCAGTGTTCCTGTCACGTTTCGCTATCTCGCTCGCCTAACGCGACAGATAATGCGCTATCTTAAAACAAAAAAACATATCATAGCTTCCACATTAGAGTCGTTTTTATGCGAAATTAATTAAAGTATCCGCCGGCGTACAAGTTCGTTCCGATCCGATATTAGGCTAGTAGGAAAAAATAAAATTAGCAGAAAAATTTGTATAATTTTTAAAGAGGAATATAATTTTTTTTTAATTTTGACAATTGATACAAAATAAATAAGACTTGATTTAAATATAAAATATTTTTCGTCCTAATAATGTTTATTTAAAATGTCGTTAAATAAAAGATGTTTTACACAAGAGGCTTATATATGCTATATGAGTTGATTAAATTACATGTATTGATTGAAATTTCATTGCTTCACTTTTTAAATACTTGTGGTTAGAACAATTATTTTTGTTTATAAAAGAATAGAAGTTCTTAAAATATTTTTAAATATTAAATATTCGATGCGACAATCCGTGTCTAAATTATCTCTTACTTATTGATTATTACGTAACGAGGTAAAATGTTGTCGAAACGACTTTGTATCACCGTATCGAGTCGTCGACGCGCGCTTAGCCGTATATAGAATAGAATAGAAATCATTTATTCACTTATTGATATACACAGCCTATCAATAAATCAATTTATTTATTGTTGCAAGAAACGTAGGTACGTAGTTACATCTAAGTACCTATTTATTAAAATATAAGACGACCTTCCCTTAATGTAGTCACGCGTCAGAACCACTCGCTCCTGATTTGATTTCAGGACACATATAAATAATCCATTGATTATACATTATATATGTGTCATGATCATTTGTGTCACTTATATCTTGATGTTTGAAAAGAGATCTGGTATTACAATCAGGCGTTCGTTATTAAACAATAGTATTTTATCTCCTATTCAATAAATTAAATAAATCCTCAAAAGCTCAACGGTAGAATGGATAAACTGAAATCCGCTATTTACCCGGTTCAAAATCCGACGCCAATAGGGTATGGTTGCACCCACTCCTGACACAAGCTTTACCCTAGTTTACAGTTCAAATTCATATTCAAATTCAAATTCATTTATTTGCATGATGAATGCGAGTTATATACATAGATTTTTACATAATTACAACCTCACCACAATCTACCATTATCAGGTGTGCAAATATTAATTTAAAATGTCATATTATAATTAAATCATTATCATTTGAACTAAAATACATCATTTCATTATTATATATAGCATCAGTCATGAATTATAAAGCAAGTTCGTCCATTCTATAAAAAGTTTTATCTATTGAAAATTTAAATAAATCTGCAATTTAATTCAATATTATTTAAATATCAAAAAAGCATATGTGAGTAACACGTCAAACTTTTTCTATGAAATCGTTAAATCTATAATCTTATATTAATATATAAAGGTGTAGAGTTTCTTTGTTTGTTTGCTTGAACGCGCTAATCTCGGGAACTACTGGTCCGATTTTAAAAATTATTTCAGTGTTAGAAAGCCCATTCATCGAGGAAGGCTATAAGGCTATATATAATCACGCTAAAATTTAATCTATTTATGTTACTTTATTTTACGCGGACGAAGTTGCCGGCACAGCTAGTACTTTATAAGCAACATGAGCCTTTGAGTTTTTCTCTGTAGATATATCTAATAGCGTTTTCTTATTTCATGCATCCGACAGTTACTCGTAAGTATAAAGTTATTACTTTTTCTTGTTAATTATTTAATATAGTAATTTTAACAATTTATTTTTATATTACATGGTGCAATCAAGCACACTGTCTACCTTAGTAGTCGCTTAGGTGAACCGCTGCTCATTGAAATCTACACAACCAGAAGGCTTGCAGATGCGTTGCCGCCCTTAAAAGAGGGGTTTAGACCCACGGGGAATTCTCACAAACCGAACGCAACGCGACAACTCAAAGGCTTGAACAGTATATATTTTTCTTCTCTTTCTTTCTTTTCACTACGGTATTTCTGTTTCCCCAAACTTTTCTTGGATCCAAAGGTCGATTCTCAAATAGGTACACAGGTTTGGTTTAGTTGCCATCCTGTTGATACTTTGTTGCTTACGTGTTGCTACTTTGTTACCTAAGTCCTGCTTCTTTCTTACTACCTTTTTCTACTTTTTTACTTCCGTGTTGCTACTTTCTTACTTACATATTGCTGCTTTCTTACTTCCGTGTTGCAACTTTCTTACCTACGTGTTGCTACTTTCTAACTGACGTGTTGCTTCTTTCTTACTTACGTATTGCTACTTTCTTACTTCCGTGTTGCTACTTTCTTACCTACGTGTTGCTACTTTACTACTTGTGTTGCTACTTTCTTACTTACGTATTGCTTCTTTCTTACTTAAGAGTAGCTACTTTGCTACCTACGTGTTGCTACTTTCTTTCTTACGTGTGGCTACTTTCTTACTTAAGTATTGCTACTTTATTACTTACGTAATGCTACTTTCGTACCATGACCCGAACTCTAACTGACTTGCCATCTTGATTTTTGGTTGGACAATCTCCTCCAGTTACTTCTCGACTTTGTTATCTATATGTATGTATTTATATATTTATAAAAAAAAAAGAAAATATTTGTGAATAACAGGCGTCTGTTACCTATAACAAAAAGCATTAAGTTGTCTACCTTAGGAACAGACGTCCGTGTGTCATATAGTCCTGTATATATTTATTCATTTATTATTCATACTAAACTGACCGATTAGGTTTTAGGTCTAAAGTGAGTTAATGATACAGACAGCTTCGTTTCAACGTCCTCTATCTCCCAATCAAAGAATTAATTCCATACCTCCATCCAACACTGAGATAAAGCTATTTTTGTATGTTTAACTAAAATAAGTTTTTAGTTTAAAAAAAAAACAAGAAAATAATAAAATAATATTTCTCTATCATTTATCACTTAATTAAATAAAAATAAAAATTAACTATTATTAAACTACATCATTTGTCACTAATGTCGCTTTTATCTAATTATAAGTGGAATAAGTCTTATATGTAAAAAGTTTTTTTGCCATTTCCCAAAAAGCAGTTTTTTTTAGTTAGGTCACTTTATTATTAAGTGTGACCGCGATATTATGTATGACCTCAATTTCATTTCCTACAATCGCATCACAATTGGAAATTTCCCATACGTGTGCGAAAACCCTTATATTATGTCGGCGTAAAATAAAGTAAATTTTTAATAGATTAAAATTTTTGATCAATAATTTCTTTTGCCGTTAAATCACAACAGCTTATGTTATTTCTTATAAATTAAAAATTGGTACTCATACAATAAAACAGACAGGCAAAATGTCTCAATTTTTTTTTGTATAAAGTACCGTATTTATGATAGATAAAACTATCCGGAACCCTTAGACATTCTTAAATTAAAATCGGGTCCAGTCGCAAAATTCGTTCGTAATGAACGTCTACTAATTAACCTCTTTGCGAAATTTCAACATTATACAATGGGCAAATGGGCGGGCGGCCGACACCCATGGACATGTGCACCACCAGGAGGCTCTCAGATGCGTTCCCGATCTTTAGACCGCCGGGAACTCTCTCGAACCGAACGAAACGCGACAAAACCATCACTTGACGTGACAGCATTGCCGCCACTTCTCGCGCGAGAAAGATGTACTGGTATCTCTAATTAAAAATATCTAATATAAGTATCTGGTATAAAAATTATTCAAAAATAACCGTACTAAATGTTCCGATTTCATTAGGATTACTTTACTATTAACCTATAAAATTAAAGAATAAAAAACAGTCACGCGTAGAATGGATCACCCATCTATCACCCGGTTGCAGCCAGAGCAACTTAACTTAGCGATCGACTCAAATGCCGACCACTAATTAGGCCACGACCTCCTCAAATATAAAATATAGTCTTCGACTGTATGTATAACGAAAAGTGCTTTGCACGTGTTGTTTAAATTTAACTATAGACAAATTTAATATGGCATCAGGTATTTTGTTATAGAAATCTCAATAATGAAATCAGTCTAAAGTGTCAATTTATTACGAATTATACATGCAATAGCGTAATTTTCGTTTCATTTGAATATTTGTGACCGGCAGCGATCTCCCCGTATATGTATAGTTGATGAATGGTCACTCGTAGAATTGACAACTGCAGTATTATTAGACCTACTACTGAAACATGTTTCATGTATTTTTTACGTTCATGTAGTTTTTGTAAGTATTTAATTATAAAAGACTAGTTGTGTTATGCCCGCGATTTCATCCACGTAAACTTAGGAAAGATTCATTTGTAGCGTGATGATATAGCCTATAGCCTCCTTTAATAAATAAGCGTTCTATCACTGAAATAATTTCTCAAATCGGATCAGTAGTTTCTGAGATTACCGCGTTTAAGCAAACAAATTGTATATTGATAACATTGTATATTGGATTGGATTGGATCTTAGTATACTTTTTCCTATTTTTTGTTTTAATACTTTTTAGCAACTAGTGCATGTTGCTACTGCCTATAATTGGAATTATGTGTATGTGTCTCTCTATATTAGTTTAATATTTTTTATGTTCTTGTACCTAACATGTAATTCTGTTGGTGGTTAAAATAAAATAAAAAATATATAAGTATAGATTATAGATTGACTGAGCTGGATGAGTTTAACGATAATGTTATTCTCTAGTTTCGTCCGTTTTTTTCATCGATTAGGAGTATCAATAATTGTTCTTAGAAGATGTCTAAAAATCTGATGCACTCATTCATTTCATATCAAACTGTTTTTATTAAAGACTCACGAAAATTAAACTTTCAGCGAGGTAATATTGAATATGATGAAATTCTGTAATGAAATAAAGTCACAAGTGAAATATTGTATTCAAAAGCGTCAAAAGAATGACCGCAATGCACAATATAAAATCTGCTAGCGACGTTGAAACTACCGACAGCTGACCATAAATGTGCATTCTGACAAACAGTATAAACAATTTCATACATCAATATGTTAATCATTGACGTAACATTTTAGGAATAATTTATTGATATTTTACTACAGAAGTTCTCATTTTAGTAAGCACTTTTTTTTTGCATTACAATTTTGCATGGGGCCTTTCATATTACTTCTAAAGATTTTCATAAAATTTGGTCTTATTATAACTTCTTATTTGAGTAATTGTTTTTAATTTTTTTCATTTTTATATATCAATCAAAGTTAATATTATTAATATTCACAGTACTTATAAATGTAATTAAAACTATAAGATCAGCTTCTTATACCTTTTCTTCTATAAAATTGAATATTTAAATTCTTGCAAATTCGAGTTTAATTTGTTACAATTGTTAGTAATTAAGAAGGCAATGCTAGATGATTTACAGTATTGACTTTTGTGAAAAGAATTCTAATGGCGAAAGTTTCTCCGCATACAAAATGAGAATTTATTGAAATTTGCATAGAGCACTTTTTAATTTAATCTCAGTTTTAGTTAGAGTGATATTGCGCGAGCCATAACTTAACTTTACAGTGCTTATTAAGTAATTTTCGCCATCTGGTGATGAATCCATGTTAATTTTGTCATCTTTAATGGTCAAAATTTCTTTTTTTAATTTGGCTTTCGTATTAGGTGTTATGTATTATTATTTTCAATGCAATATGATAAAATATAGACGGCTAAAGATTGCAAGGAGAATAACATCTGCTACTGCAGAACAATAATAATAAGATGTTAATATATTCGCCTAAAAGTTAAGTTTTACAGCATACATCATCATCAGAGAGACTCCTAATTTCTTTTGGGACCTTATTATATAAACAAGTACAATTATAATTAACGGGTAACACTGTTCAAAAAAATGTAGAAAATGCGTTAAAAACACAAAACAAATAAGCGTATCAGTTAAAATTCGTTAACATTTAAACTTTCTAGTCTGTGATAAAGAGAA